>JANAVB010013200.1:1296657-1521657 GCA_029216955.1 Iris pallida | reverse complement strand
AATATCTGCATTCTTCCATTTAACCTGTGCAGTTCTGATCAGGTCGTAGGCCAGCTTGAACTCAAAATGCCCCATAGTACTTCCATCCCATTCCCATTTGTCATGTCGAAGACTGTCATCGATCAGAATTTGTCGGATATCATGCTATAATTGTTGTGTCAGTGACAGTCCATCCAACAGCGAAGTCCCACACCGAATGAGGCTGCTGACACGTCCTCTCCGAACGATGGGAGTGGCTCCAGCTCGTCTATCCATTCCTGGAGGCTATGGTGGCACCCACAGGGGTCACACCACAAGTTAGTCCCCTTACCGTCTACTATGCAGTGATTAATATGCTGCTTTATGACCCTTTGTTGCTTGTGAATGTATTTTAAGACCATATTCGTTGTTATTCTTTCGATACTGCCAGAAATTCACCCGCTTGATATAGCGATTACTCATCCACACAGCCCATAATGAGTCTACTTGAATGAATTTCCAGGCCAACCTCAATCCCGCAGCCGCCCTTAAGGTGAAGATAGATCACAATCCCACTCCACCATCTCCATGCGGCCGACATAGTGCTCCCAGGAGATGGCATGTACTCCCCCCTCCATGTACTCCCCCCTCCATATAAAGTCAGAGAAAATTCTCCCCACCTTATGGATAGTAGTCGTTGGAAGCAAAACTGATTGGAGCCAAAACATAACAATCGCTGCAATGACAGTACATACCAGTTCAATACGACCCCCAAAGGATAGACGTTGAGCTTGCTACCCTTCCTCTTTGTGCTGAGCGTACTCCACCAAGCTCTGCCACACTGCATTTCCATCATAATTACTAGAAAGAGGGATCCTAGATACTTCAACGGTAAGTCACCCTCCCAACACCTAAAACAGTCGCCCGTTCCTCTATTTGCGAGCACCGTCGACTAAAATATACCTTTCTCTTATCCTTGTTTAGACATAGGCAAGAAGGTTGCCCAAACAACGTCATAATATTCGCAACCGTCGTAAGTCCAGTCATCATGGGCTTCAAAAATAGCAATAAGCCATCAGCATAAATCAAGTGAAAGACACGCAGTGTCAGCTGTTGGAAGAGAGGCTGAACTACCCATCTATGAACTGCAATATACATCATGCAGGTAAAATACTCCATGACCAGAGTGAATAGGTATGGAGACAAAATGTTCTCCATACAGGGACCACGGTTGCTCTGAATAAACCCAAAAGGTTGTCCCCTGATCAGCATCGAGAATGTTGTATTAGAGATACATTCTCGTATCCTGTCAACCCAAACTTTGTTCAATGCCATAGCAAGCAGGATGTAACACACAAACTCCATGTTAACCATATCATAGGCTTTCCGTAGGTCTAGTTTAATACATGCTCTCTATTTCTCTCTACTAATTTTGTTGAATTAATCCACCACCAGGAGACTATGATCAGCTATATTCCTCCCATGTATAAAGGTCGTCTTTTTGGTAGAAATCAAATCATGCATGATCCTCTCCATACGCTTACACATGAGGTGCGTAATCAGTTTATAAATAGAGATGCAACACACAATAGGCCTATAATCAGCAAGATTAGTAGCCCCTTCCTTCTTCGGCATAAGCGTAATAAAAGTACGATTGATTTTTTGCAATGATCTGCTATAGGCAAAAGAAATCTCTAATCACATCCACCACCTGGCCTTTTAACTCAGCCTAATATATTTTGAATAACTTTCTGCCAAATCCATCCCGACCAGGAGCCTTCTTAGGGTCCGCATTCATTACAATCCCCTCTACCTCCGTCGTCGTCACAAGCACAAATAATAGATAATTCCCACGGAATGTGACAAGTATCTTGTAAACCAAGTCGGAAATCATGCAAATAATTATCCTGGTTATATAAGAGTGAATAGTACTTGACAGCCTCGGTCTGTATGTTGCCCTCGCACCTCTACCCCGTCAGTTCCAATGAACCTGTTGATGTTGTTACGATGTGGCCTCATCTAAATCACATCGTAGAAAAACTTGGAACACTATCTCCATCTCATAGCCACGAACACTTGGCCCTCTAGGCTATTTGGATCTTTTTCTATAGTCGAAGGGCCCAAACTTCCCGAACTAAGGTTCTCTCTAGCTCTGCATCGTTGAGGATGTCGGTCCGGAGGTGACTTTGGAGCTCCTTTAATTCCCTCCCTTTATCTACCAAAGACAACTTGGTGTAGTTTTATTTCACAATTTCATCTCCGCCTTTACCAGCTTGAGACTTTGAACCAGGCGAAATTGTTTGTTGCCCTGCATCATCATTCCTCAAAGATCCGAGCAACCGCATCATGGTACCCATCCTAAGTCGTCGTTTATTGTTGTATTTGAAATGTCTCACCTTGATTATATCCGGCTCAAGAAGATTGATACGGATAGGAAAATGGTCACTAGTACCAGCTACCAAGCCATATATATATATATATATATATATATATATATATATATATATATATATATATATATATATATATATATTTATTTATTTATTTTAAAACCCCCGTTTTAGTCCATAAAGGCTCAAAATGCCGAATATATATATATATATATATATATATATATATATAGAGATAGAGAGAGAGAGGAGAGAGAGAGAGAGAGAGAGAGAGAGAGAGAGAGATTTGTATTACCCACCCACCCACCGCTCCCCCCATTTTCAAATAATTAGCAAGTATTATTTGTAGCTACCCCCATTATTTAACACTAAGTGGGGAGTGTTACTAATAAATTCTAAAATTTGGGGGGGGGGGGGGTAACTCTATTTAGAATAACAAATAAGGGGTTACATATATATATATATATATATATATATATATATATATATATATATATATATATATATATATATATAGGAAATGGTTATTGTGTCGAACGTCGCCACTGGGAATGGATCTCCTGACCACTTTGGCTGCATGCCTCACCACTACCACTAAACTAGGTCATTGGAACATATATATATATAGTCTGTAGGCTATAGGTGAGTTGCTTGTAGGTTACAATGTAGACTGTAAACAGCTGATAGTGATAGATGAGATACTTGTATTGTAGGCTATAGTGTAGACAACTGATCTGTACACAGCCGAGTTCCCCCTCTCTCACTCATCAATCATCACTCTCTTTAAAAGGCTTTTTCTAAGGGCACTACCACTTTTACTTGGGGCTAGCCCTTACTTGGGGGCAGCCCAAGAAGGTGGAACTTTTACTGGGGCTGCCCAAAAGTTGCTTGGGGCTAGCCCACCCCCCCCCTAAAACACTCATTTTTATTTCATTTCCTCTTTTCCTTTCTCTATCTTCCAAAATCTCCAAAACCCTAAAACTCCACTCTCTTCTCCACCACTCCATTCCAAATTCTTCCTTCAAATTTCTTCTACATTTCAAGAGACTTCAAATCCAAGAGATGGCACGCAAGTCCAAACCATCATCAGAGTCTAGGTATATTCTTCCCTAATTTCTTCTATATTTTTCTACAATCTTTTCAAATTCATAGAATATTTGCTAATTCTCTAAAAAGTTTTGATAAAGTAGGTTTAAAATCACTTTAGGGTTCATAAATGGATTTTTCGAACACGATAATTCTTATATTTTTCTTAAAACTGTAAACCCCCTCCCTAAATTTTTCTTCCTTTTAGTATAATTTTTTTTTATTTTAATAGTTTGTTATTAATTATATGGCTTTTAATCATATATGGGCATTTACATATTGTGGGTAACAAGCAATGGTTAAACAAATATATATAAATAAGATAGGATATTTAGTTAATTATTTTTAGAAAAATATTTTTGGATTTTTAGGAATTTTCTGTAATTATTTGTGGCCATATACTTATATATATATATATATATATATATATATATATATATATATATATATATATATATATAATATATATATATATATATATATATATATATATATATATATATATATATATATATATATATATATATATATATATATGCAACTATATATGTATATAAATATAAATATATATATATAATTGTAAATGTTTTTAGATTAAAAAAAAAGGGGCCCGGCCACACCCAGCAAAGGGGCGGCCAAGCTGAGTTAATTCAGCTTTGGTGTGCTGCATGCATGGAGCTTATATGCGTTTAAAAAAATAGCAATAGAGCCCGGCCCACACCCTAGTAAGGAGGCGGCCAGGCTGAGCCCCTAACAGTCTGCGTATTTCTCACATGGACAGACCCGGCCATTTGTAAGCGTTAAAAAAAAAGGAGCAGGTGACCTACTGTTTCTGTGACAGTACCCGCTGTTTGCCATGAAATATAAAAGAGCAGAACAATTATCGGAGGACTGGACTTTTACTTCACGTTACAAACTCGCTTGTGCAAAGAAAGCCTAGGGACGAAAACCTAGGTACAGCAATCTAAGTACAATTGTTTATTTTAGATTCTGGGGGGGTGACGATAGAGGCTCGGAAAAGCGACGGCCGCTCTGCCTTACTCCTTGGACGATCGGTATGCAGCCTTGGCTCCGGAAGATTGCTTGGCGTTGAAGAAATGCTCTCTTTGCTCTCTTTCTGCTTTTTTTCTCCAAGTCTTCTAATGCTCTCTGATCTCGAAAAAGGGTCCTCTCTGCAAGGGAATGGCACCTTGCTATTTATAAGAAGGGGAATGCAATTATTAGGGTTTGCAATGATTCCCCCTTAGAATGGCGGCGGCCTGTTGATTGATCAATCTGGGCCATTAACCTTGAGTATGATGAATCTGGGCCACTTAATATAGATTGTACTAAATCCCATCAGTAATTAATGCTGATTGGAATGAATCCTCGTGATGATGATTTGCTGATGTCTGTGAATCTGGATGAATAAGTTTAATTCATTCTCCTGCCACGTGCCCCAGATTATTGGGATTTGATCCAATCTTTGATTGCAGCAAATCTGGGAAATTGATTGGCTTTATGACACGTGTCTTGGGCATCACTGAGGGGATCTAAGCCGCATGAGGATTGAGCCGCATAAGGATTGAGCCGTATAAGACTGCCACGTGTCAGGGCTGCTTGGGGTGTGGCCCCCGAACCTTCGAACCACATGATAATCTGAACCACATAATGGGTAGTGAGCCGTATGGAGATGATCCTTACGAGCCGTATGGGGAGGCCTCTACTTGAGCCACATGGAGATGGTCCTCTTGAGCCGCATGGGGAGGCGTCTGCTTGAGCCGCATAGAGGGAGCCTCCGTTTGAGCCGCATAGGGTTGTTTCGATCTGGGCCGCATAGGACGATTTCGGCCTGAGCCGCATGAGGAGTCTTCGCTCGAGCCGCATATGACTGTCCATGTGTCTAGGCTACGTGGCATTTTCTTGATCTCAAGGGATTGTGTCAAAGATCTCCTTCGTTTCCCTAGGGGTCTGTCATTATGACAGAGTCATCATTACCTCTTTGTGTCAGGGCTGTCACTTTATCAGAGCTGTCAGCCGTCAAAAAAATTAATGCAGAAGGGGAGAACTGTTTTGCAAGCCACGTGTCTTCTCTTCTGAGCCGCATGGGACGTCTTGAGTCGCATAGTCCCTCGTACCGCATGAATCTTTGAGCCGCATGGGCTTTCTGAGCCGTATGGGGTTTCCTGGCCGCATGGATCTTTCTTTAGTATTTTCCATGCTTCTACAAGACCCCCTTCAAAGTTTTCAATTTGCAAAATTGAAATACTTTGAATAAGAAGCATGGTTGTATTCTTCTGGCCGCACATGAAGTCCTGGCCGCATTAATGCTTCTACCGTATAGGTGGCTTAGCCGCAGAGGTTTTCTGTCACGTCATCGTTGCCACGTATGGCAATCTTTTGCATTAAATGTTGTTGATTTGCTGTCAGTTTTAAAGGCCACTTTTCGGTATGGGATTCGAGGAGTTTGGCCTTCATTTTCGGTGGCTCACCTTGATAACCGAAGAGTCGGTCTTCGTGTATGCACGGGGATCGAAATGCCTCACTTTTGTTTATAAATATGGATGAGTATGGTCGGAGGGATTTTTTTACTTTCTCCTTCGTTCAACTATTGTTGTCTCGCCTTTCTTTCCTCATTTCCCTTCTCCGATCGTTGAACATGGCCCCCAAATCTTCCAAGGTCGTCGCTGCTGCAAAGGGAAAGAAGGCGGCTTCCTCGTCAGCCGTCGTGCTCAAAGTACACCCTGATGTCCGTCCTGCTTTCAATGGTAAGGGTTGCATTTGGATACTTTGAATCCTAAGAACCCATGGCTCTGTTGCATATTTATGCACAAGCCTTCATCCTTCATCTGAATCACCCAAATTTGACCATGATGGAGCCGCATATGCTGTATGGGCCGCATGACCATCTCATATCCGAGCTGCATAGATGATACCCTATGTTTGAGCTGCATGAGAAGGATTTGAGTCTCTGGATATGAGCCACATGAAGTCTCCTTTGAACGGAGCCGCATATGTTTCTGACAAATTAAACCGCATAGCATTTAGTGTCGCATAAGCTCTTCTGCTAGAACTGTTGACACAAAGTCACAGTCAACCAAATATTGACTACATTGACTAAATAATATTTGTATTAATTCAATACGACACACGACGACTGCATTCAGTTCAAGACAGATGACAGCTCAGTCTCCGGCTCTCAGTATGTTCTGGAGTCTGTATTTTATAATTTTATTGAGTCTAGACTTGTGTACTCTGAGTCATGCTGAGCTCTTGGAACTTAGTCTATAACCTACCCAAAATCCCAAGCTCCACTGAACCAAAAACTGCCCACTGGTCCCCTTAGAACCACTCTGTGCTCTGGAGACAGAGTTCGGGCCGAACTCTGCCTCCACACAGAGTTCGGGCCGAACTCTGTCCCCTAGAAATCAGGAACCCTAATTTTAGGGATAGCTGGTTGCTAGTTGTCCAACGGCCAAATTTTTGAATTTTCCTACCCGAATTCTGGCCGAATTCTGCCTATAAAAATACTATAAATAGGGCATGAATTCTCTCATTTCAATCCATCCAATCTTCTCTTCTATTCTCTCTTATAAGCTCAATAAGCCATACCCTTCCCATCTACTAGCCACAAGCCTCCTAAGTCTCGAGTGCTCAGCATCTCTCAGTTAGGATTCTTGTGCAAGAGTCGAAGAAGTCGCTTGGACAATTCCAAGCAAATCGCCACTGCGATCCTCTGTTAGAAGTTGACGTGCTCTTCTGAAGAAAAGGCACGGGTTTGTAAACTAGTATTTCACAAATAGTGGATTTAATCCTGAGCTAGAGTTCTCAGGCCTGGACTAGTCCTCCACGAGGGAAACCAGGTTAAAATCGCTGTGTTTGCGTATGCTCTTCTGCTCTTCATTTATTTTCCGCACTTTACTCTGATTATTTATTATCGGTAAAAGAGTTATTTTTAATTGGCTATTTTTCTATATAAACTCTATTCACCCCCCTCTAGAGTTGCCAAACTGTTCTTCAATTGGTATCAGAGCTCTGTTCTCTTTATAAGGACTAACATCCTAAGAGCTGATCCATGGCAACCACACAATCCTTGATTTCCAATCATGGTGAAGGTCAGTCCACTCATAGGCCTCCCCTATTTGATGGGACTAACTACACATATTAGAAAACAAGGATGAGCTTCTATCTTAAGTCTCTAGACTTTGACCTGTGGACTGTCGTCACTGACGGTTACAAAAAAGCCCGCCAGAATAGTTGTCGATTGTGACCTCATTGAGAAACCACACGACAAATATTCTGTCGAGGAGAAGAAACAGGCAAGTCTAGATGCTAGGGCTATTAATGCTTTATTCTGTGCTATAGACAGGAATGAGTTCAACAGGGTCTCTACATGCACCACTGCTCATGAAGTATGGAGACTTCTAGAAGTGACGCATGAAGGAACCACACAGGTCAAGGAATCCAAAATAAGCCATCTCACTCAAGAATACGAAGCTTTCAAGATGAAGCCAAGTGAGACGATCACTCAAATGTTCACAAGATTCCTCGACATCATCAATCCTCTATCCTCGCTTGGAAAGCAGTACTCAAACCACGAGAAGATTCGTAAGCTACTCAGAGGGCTACCAAAGATTTGGAACCCTAAGGTGACAGCCATCATAGAAGGAAACGATCTCACAACAATGTCAATGGAGACCTTGATGGGTAAGCTTATGACTCACGAGCTTGACCTCAAGGACTTCGAAGAGCCTGCTCCGAAGACCAGGGAGATCGCACTCAAAGCTCATCAACGAAGAGCTAATCATGATGAGACCGAAGAAGATAACTCGGATGATGAAGACCAAGCTCTCATGGTTCGCAACTTCAGGAAATTCCTTCGCTTCAATCGAATGAAGAAGGAATCTCAAGAAGACGATGAAGAGGAACCAACTTGTTACGGTTGCAAGAAAACTGGACATGTCCGAAAAGACTGCCCATTCCTGAAGAAGAGCAACCGCTATGAGAAGCCATACAAAAAGAACTCATCAAAAAAATATGCCAATACAGGCATCTGGCATGAAAGTGAAGCGAGTGACTCTGAGGAAGAAAAGGACTCTCCTCAAGATACAGCAAATGTGTGCCTGATGGCAACTTCCAACAAGGTATCTAACGAAACTCTGGATGACTTCTCTTTTGATGAACTTGGCGATGCTTTTACTGATTTACTCGATGATCATAAAAAGGTCATCGGTAAATATAAACATGCCAAGGACAAAATCAAAAGTCTAGAAGATGAGATACAAAGAATTTCTTTACTTCTTGATAATGTTAGAAACACGTCACCCACTAATGACACTGATGAAGTATCCAAGCTTAAATTAAGCTTGCATGATGCTGAAGCACGTATTGAGCAACAAACTCAAGAAATCACTACACTCAACACGTTGCTTGCTGAAGAAAAGAGTAGACACAAGATTTCCATGACTAAGATATATGGCTTAAATATTAAGGTTGATGAACTGCAAGCTGTGTCTAAAAGATTAGAAACCAAATTGGGTAAACAGGTTGTTCAACCTCAAACCCAATCACATGGGCACAATACCACTCATGCTAGTCAATCACGTCATTCTCATGCAGCACATAACCATGCATTTATATACACAAACTTTCATAAACCACGTGCACGTAAGAACAATTCTCACTCAGTACACACTCATCATGCACAAAGACACAATCAACATCACTCCACACATAAAAATCATCATGCCATGCCATATAGACAAATTATCATGCAATGCCATATAGACAAGGTCCTCATATACCATATAGACAAAATCATCATGCCATGCCATCTAGACAATATCAGCATATCACACATCATAGACAATACCATCATTCTATGCCTCATAGACACCATCACCATGCCACTTATTCCATGCATAATCATCTTCACCATGCTAACTCTTCACATCATGTCCATCCTCATCCTGTTGCTTATAGATATTATTTTCATACTCCTAGTATAAATAAGAATGCTATCTGTACTTATTGTGGATTACATGGACACATCTCACCACAGTGCAGAGTTAGAAGACTTGTAGATAAAAGGATATATGCTTGGTTCCCAAAGACTAACTTTTCAGGACCCTCAAGAACTCGGGTACCAAAGGTCACATCTACTCTTGATGTAGGTGGACCTTCCCTCCTCAACTGAAAGTAAGTGGATTCTCGATAGTGGATGCTCGCGACATATGACGGGAGACGCAAATCTTTTTGCATCACTATCGATGAAGAGAGAAGGATACGTATCCTTCGGTAATAATCTCAAAGGGCACATTATAGGTAATGGTATCATTGGTCATCCTCCTTCTCCTGTAATAAAGGATGTCTGCCTAGTGACCGAGTTAAAGCATAACCTGCTCAGCATTAGTCATCTTGCTGATCATGGATATGATATTAACTTTGGACAAAATAGTTGCTACATCTATGATAGGTCAACATGAGACATTGCTTTTGAAGGGAAAAGAGATGACAACATCTACATTTTCTATCTTTCTATAAATACTAACAATGCAGGTAGATGTCTATATGTCCACAAAGACGAACGACTACTTTGGCACCAGCGTCTTGGTCATGCCAACATGGATGCTATATCCAGGCTTTCTACCAAGAAGCTAGTGAGAGGATTACCTGACATCACGTTCAAAAAGGACACGGTATGTGCCGAACTCATTTTTTCTGTTTATAAATAGAAGGGCATTTGGACGATCTTCTCTCTTAGACTCTTCTTAACTCAGATTCTTATCGTATTTTTCCTCCTCTGATCATCAGACAATAATGGCACCCAGGGCTTCTAAGGCTTTGAAGAAGGCTGTGGCGAGGAGTAAGAAATCGGCTTCGTCCTGGAATATCGTGCCCCCCGTTCGTCTTGACGTTCACGTTGCCATCGAAGGTAAGGATTATGTAGTCGATTGAGTACTTTGAAACCCTAACAGAGCTTGCTTTGCTGCATGCTTCATGCATAAGACTTTGATGTAAACTTCTCAAGCTGCATGGTCCGCATATACGTCTCATGACTGAGCCGCATGGGGGTATACCCCATGTCCGAGCCGCATGAGAATTGTTTTAAACAAGCCGCATGAATATTTCTAAATGTTTTCTGACTGTTTTTCATCTTCTTTGGTTCTCGAAGTATCTCCACCGAATGCTGAGATTACAGTGTCAGAGGAGCCGCAGCCTCCTGTCATCAACCGGGGGTCTTCTTCTGTTGAGGAGGAAGCGATGAAAGAAGAGCCGGCGCCTGAGGGGGATGGCAGCCCTCCAAATATCAAAAATGTTGAGGGTGGTAGCGCTGGAAATCCTGACTCTCCTATTCTGGACGAGGATCTCCCCCATTTGTATCCTTCATATGTGAGGTGGTTGAAGGAATTGTATACGCGCTTCTGCAACTAGGATTTAGGGGCTTCTCGTGGATGTCTATCTTTTGTCTGTAGTCTTTGTTTTATTTCACTTCTCTTTTGTCTGCATGAAGAACCTTTTGATTTGCTTGCAGTGTGGATGTAACCAATTTCTAAATGAATGGAATATATTTGCTTCACTCTTTTGCTTTGTAATAGTAATCTTATTGGAACATTTTTTGTGGACCCATTGCCCCTAACGTACCCTGGTTTTGGATATGGACAACGAGTTAGAAGGAAACCAACATACTTACTCAGAGGTACTGTGGTGAGCATGAGGGTTTTTTTGACGGGGAGGGGGGGGTACATAGAATTACTCAGAGGTAAGGAGGACATGAAAGTTCTATGTAAGGGGTGATTTGTTTTTGGCGGAAGTGGAACGACTCATAGGTAATGAGGACATGGCCGTTTTGGAAATTTGTGGATCTGTTACCCTTTTTGTGCATTGGGGAGTGCGGGTAGTGGATCATGAGGGAGGATCTCTTCCAGGAAGAAAGTTCAGAGGTATGATCATACATGACTTACTATCTGACAGAGTACCGGGATGTGAGTTCAGAGGCACCAGTGGGTACATAACTCGATGATTTAGAATATTATGGATGTGTGAGTTCAGCGGTACCAGCAGGTACATGACTCGATAATCTGGGATGTTGAGAGGGTGAGTTCAGCGGCACCAGCGGGTACATGACTCAATAATCTGGGATGTTGTGAGGGTGAGTTCAGCGGCACCAGCGGGTACATGACTCAATATCTGGAATGTCGTTCAGACATAATATTTCTTCAGGAACTTGCCGTTGACGGGCAACATAAGCAAGTCTCCATTTTGTTTTGCGAGGTGGTAAGAACCGTTGGAGAATACAGCCTCGATGATGAATGGGCCTTCCCACTTTGCCTGGAACTTGTCGGCGGTCTTGTGAGTTATGACCATCGGCCTCCGGACTGCCAGAACGAGATCGCCTACCTGGAATGTTCTGATTTTGACCTTCTTGTTGAAGGGTCCAGAGATGCGTGCTTGGTATAGCTCGATTCGTTGCTGAGCTAAGAGGCACTTTTCATCTAAGGTCTCCAATTCCTATAGTCGACGACGGTAGTTATCATCCGTCGTTAATTGGTAAGTAAGAGCGATGCGGAGTGAGGGTATTTGAGTTTCCAATGGGAGAACTGCCTCACTCCCGTATACCAGGAAGAATGGCGTATTCCCTGTGGCTGTTCGGACCGTGGTACGGTATGCCCATAAGCATTCACCAAGCTTCTCATTCCAATCGCGTTTGTTGGAGGATACGAACTTTTGAGCAACTTGATGATGGTTTTATTGAATGCTTCTGCCAATCCATTTGCTGCTGGATTGTATGGTGTCGAAGCAACATTCTGAATTCTGTGCTTGTCGCAGAATCGATAGAAGGCGTGGCTTGCAAACTGCGGACCATTATCGTGGATGATCCTTCGAGGCAGTCCAAAGCAATAGATGACGTGATGCTTGAGGAAGCTGATCACGTTTGAAGTCTTCACTTCTGCAAGTGGGATAGCTTCCGCCCATTTGGAGAAGTAATCCGTGATTGCGAGTATGAAGCGATGTCCTCGGGAGGAAGGTAGAGTGATTGGACCAATGATATCCATCCCCCATGCTTCGAATGGCCAGGATGCTACTGTCGGATGTAGAAATTCGGATGGTTGGTGGATGAAGTCTGCGTGGACTTGGCATGCCTTGCACTTTCTTGTATAATCTATCGCATCTGCTACCATCGTGGGCCAGTAGTAGCCCATTCGGTGGAGACGGTCCTATAATTTGGGGCCAGGCTGATGGACCCCGCAGACACCGTCATGAGCTTCGCGTACGGCTTCTTTGGCTTCTGCATTTGACAGACATCGAAGCAATAACCCATCGTAGGATCGTCGATACAGCATTTTTGTTTCTGTATCATAGAAAAATCTGAGAGAACGCCTTCTGATGGAAGTAGCCTCCTTTGGGTTCTCGGGCAGGATGTCGTAGACGACGAAGTCAATGAATGGTTGTCTCCAATCTGGAAGATCGTCAATCGTCTGAGCGGAATAACTCGCCACAAACTGGACGTTGTTCTTGGGACAGACCAGTTCGTGGCCTATCACGTCTACCGATTGATGAGCATGATTTGGCACTGCTAGGGAAGCGGCAAGGCCAGCTAGGGCATCAGCTTCGATATTTCAAAGTCTGGGAACCTGTTCGATGAAGAACCCTTCGAACGACGAGATGATGTCGATCGCTATTTGGTGATAGGGGATCATGTCCTCATGGCGGACTTCGTATGAACCCCGGATCTGATTGACAATTAACTGCAAATCGCCGTATGCTTCAAGATATTCTACCCCCAGCTCTCTTGCAAGTTGGAGGCCGATGACCAAAGCGTTGTACTTGGCCACATTGTTAGAACAGGGTTCTGTGAGAGAGTAAGTGCGATTGATCACCAATCCGGAAGGAAAAAACCAGCACTACCCCGACTCCGACAACGATGTTGCCCTTGGGTCCAGTTCTTGAGGCACCGTCGAAGAACATCCGCCATAGATGATCGTGAGAAGTTGCATGCGAGTCGGCGACCTCATCTGGGATTTCTATATATTCTGGACGACTCCGAGCCCGGGTGGGCCGCCAAAAAGTCTGCCAGGGCTTGACCTTTGACAGCCTTCTGCGGGACGAAGATCATATGATAAGGGGACAGCAATATTGCCCATGTAGCGAGGCAGGAGCTGAGTGCCCCTGGTTTCGTCATGAGGACCCTGAGAGTTGACTCGTGATATCACATGTATGGTTTGTCCAGTAACATAGTGCCGCGTCTTCTGAATGGCGAACACCAGGGCGAGGCATTCCTTCTCCACAGCGGTGTATCGGTACTGGCCCAATCATCATTCGACTGAGGTAATATAGCTTGTTCATGGCCTGCATCATTGTTTTGTGCCAGCAGAGCACCGAAGGAATGTTCCATTGCTCGTACGTAGAGCAGGAATGGTTTTCCAGCGACCGGAGCCACCAGGACTGGAGGGTTCGACAAATATTCTTTGATGATGTCGAAAGCCTACTGACATTCCTCGTCCCATACGAATGAGACCCTTTCTTCATGAGATGGGTGAATGGCCGACATCTCCCGGAGAGGTTAGAAATGAACCTCCTGATGTAAGCTAGCCTCCCTTGGAGGCCTCTGAGTTCGCGGAGATTTCTCGGGGGACCCATCTCCATAATTGCCTTTGTCTTCTCAGGGTCTATATGGATACCCTGGGCCGTAATGATAAAACCCAAGAATTTTCTGCTGGATACGCCCAGGAAGGACTTCGTAGGATTCATTTTCAAATTGTGCGCTCGTATCAGGTCAATACTGTCCTCAGATCCTACAGATGTTCCCCTTACAGCGACTCTTGACGGCGATGTCATCAACGTAGCACTCCACCGTCTTGCGCAAGTGTTCTCTGAAGATGATACTCATGGCTCTTTGATATGTGGCACCAGCATTCTTTAAACCGAAGGGCATGACTGTGTGCAGTACGTGTCGATCGGTGTTCGGAACGATGTGTGCTTTTCGTCGTCGGAAGACATCTTGATCTGGTTGTACCCCGAGAAACCATCCATGAATGACATGTGTTCGAAGCCACAGGTGTTGTCAATCATGATGTCTGTGATAGGGAGGGGGAATTTATCTTTGGGACATGCCTCGTTCAGATTGCGGAAGTCGATGCAGATTCGGATCTTTCCGTTCTTCTTGAGGACCGGAACTATGTTGGCGACCCAGTCAGGATGTTGCTCCTCATGAATAAAGCTGCTGGTTATTAGTTTGTTGACTTCGGCTTCGATCGCGTCCATGATGCCTGGCGGAAGCGTCGCTGTTGTTGCTTGACCGACTTTGCATCTGGCCAAATGTTGAGTTTGTGGATAGCAATATCGGGATCTAAACCTGGCATGTCTTCATAGCTCCACGCGAACACGTCAATATATTCTTTGACAAGTTCCAGCAGCGATTCTCGCTCTTTGTCTGTTAGGCTTTTACTGACGAAGATTGATTTTGGAGAAGATTCGCTACCGAGATCCACTTGTACAACCTCATCTTCCGTAGGGGGTTCTCTTAGTTCGAACCATTTTTCCCATTGTGTATCCAACTGTTGGGCCCACGGATCTAGCTCGAGGATTTCAGGCATGTCCTCATCTTCTTCATAAGCGTCGACGAACGCCATGTTGACTGACAGGACTTGTCTGAATATGTCCCAATGCTGGTATCCGAGTCAGAAGTTGGTGACCCGTTGAATGTGACTGCCAGTCACATTCTTCATCTGAACTCTCAGGCGTCGTGGGTGTTACATACCCTAATCCACATCGAGTTTTGCTATAGTAGTCCCGTGGCTTACCAGCCGAGACTGGTGGCTTCAAAGGTAATCGTCGCCCGGTGCCGTAGTTCAAGCCTGGCGTAGCCTCCAGATCATACCCCTATTTTTGCATGAGATATTTAGATTGGGGGCTATAAAGATACAGAGGCAGTCTCCTGGCATCTGACCCCAGGTTGACTTCTTTTATGGTGAAGGGTGCGGATCGTCTTTCCGGCCGAAGATGATTGGGTGATCCCCTCCCTCGATTATGCGGTAGGCATCTTCCACTGGAGTAAGCTGGATTGCGGTGTACACATTTGTCACCTGTGTGTGTAGGTGAGTGCCTATACCATGTTCTATAGCATACATTGTACATAGCTTATTGAGCTCGAGGTAGTTCAAAGAGCCCTTTATTGATGAAGTAAGGTATTTTTCTAGGGGGATTACATCATCTGCGGAGGGAACATCAGTATGGGCGGCCACATACTTGGCTAGCTCCGGTTCCTCTTCAGCTACCCCCTGTATAAACGAAGACTGAGAGGACGACCTGGGCAGCTTGATCGTCAGAGGTTCAGCTGGCGGAGCAGAGCGTGGAGTTGTTGGCAGACTAGCGACCCCCAGCTTGGTACTTGATGCTGGGCGGGGAGTGTTTGGTTCGCTAGCAGTCCCAGACCTTTCATCGGGATGACAACTCTTCTTGGGAAGACGTATCGTCATTGTCTTATCGGAGGGATTGAGCTTCTCCGTTTGTGGCTGACCGACTCTCGGCAGCCTGATTGTCAGTGGCTCCGTTGTGGGTCTTGGCACTTGGCCAGACCTTGGCAGCCGGATTATCATCTGCTCTTCTTGCATCGAGAGGCTGATTGCGTCCTTACGCAGAGTGGCTGTAAGGGGTACGGACTTGCCAGGTTTGCGAGCTTGGAGGTGGATCTTCAGAGGTTCTTCTGGTCCTGTGGCTATCTCGGTACGAGCTTGCATCTCCTTCACCAAGGTGCTTCTTCGACTTTTCATATAGACAAGAGTCTGAGTAGTAGGATTCGACCCCTTTGAAGGGATCGATATCAGCAAATTCTGTCCTCACGAAGCCGTGTTTGTCGACGTACTTGACGCACTGATGCAGCGTGGAAGGCACGATCATGTAATCGTGTATCCAAGGGCGCCCCAAGAGGTGTTGTAAGAAGTATCTGCGTCTATGACGTAGCAGGTGACTTCTGATTGGATCGCCAATCTGACACTTCAGACGAATCTTCCCAATTGGGTAGCTCCTGCCGAATTGAAACCGCTGATGGCGGTGCTTGTTGGCGTCAGGCGATGCATCGGGTTGCGGAGATGATGTAGCAGACCCTTTGGGATGATGCTTATGGAAGAGCCTGGATCAATGTGCATCCGGTCCACCTTCACGTCCCCGATGTATCCGGTATAGTATAACGGACGATCATGCAGATTGGTCTTGATGAGCATGTCTTGTGGAGTGAAGACAATATTGGGCATCGCTCCCGTGCAAGCGCTGTCTTGGAGATCTGCAGGCGGGCTTTCTCTTGAAGGTTGACTTGAGCCAAGTATACGTCGACATTTTGGAGTACATCGCTCAAACCGCCGAACATCTTTTGAGAGTCTCAGAAGCTCGTATAATGACAATTTGGCTGGTGTATTGGCCAATTGCGCCAAGATGTCGAAGTTGTAGGGATTCTCCAGCCCCTGCGGTGCCTCTTTTCGGAGGGATTTGTCGAAGCGAGTCTCCTTCGGCCTAGGCTTGTCGGTCGTCGGAGGCTAAGCCGGTCCCGGAGCGTCAGTTGTAGCGGGCTGATGATCTTCAGTTGAGTTATTAGCCACTGGTTGTGCCCCAGACCGAGTGACGACAGCTGTAGCTTCTTCATATCTGCCGAGATTGTGCGGCAGGACCTAATTTTTCTACTCTTTTGTGCATGGAAATGGTGTGGGCTGAGTTACTTCTGATACCAGGTCTGGATGGACCCACATAATCTTCTCCTCGATGTGGTGAGAGGCACTAGCCCAGCAGCCTGATCTCGGGGAGGTAGAAGATTAGCAACCTCCATTCGCCAGAGTGATGGGTACCACACCGTCTTGAGCTTCGGTTGGAGAAAAGCTGCCAAATTGTACTGACACCATATTGGCTGCCACAGTTACCTCTTCGAAATCGATGGCCAGAGCATTCGAATCGATAAGATTTTGGATGTACCGTTTCAGTTGGTAGCAGTCGTATGTGGCATGGTGGACGTAGCGGTGGTAATGGCAGTACTTTGGATTCTCCATGTCTGCCGGCCGAGTTTCCAGTCTTGGTGGAGGAAGCTGAATTCTGTCTCCTTGTATGAGCATATCCAAGATGGGCTTGACGTGACCGTCTTCGAAGGAGTAAGTGATTTGCGGCCATTGTTGTCTGTCGGCTTTGGCTCAGGTTTCTGTGCTGTATCGGCCACCATAGCCTGCTTACCCCTGCTGTCCCGATTGTTGGAGGGGCTACCCCTATTGTCGTTGTTGGTGTTGGAACGCTTGCCTTTGTTCTCTCCGTCCGAGATGTGTAATCCCAGTTGGCGAGCCTTCTTCAACCGTTCTTTGGCGCTAGTGGCACTGATGATGAACGTCTTCCAGTCTTTGAATTGACTTTCGCCCATATAGAGACTGATTGTTGGGAGCAACCTCTTTTGGCAAATTTCAATTAGTGAGAAATTCGGGTTTCCAGACGGCAGCTTCATTACGGTTTGGCGAAACCGCTCATTGTAGTTCCTTGTCAGCTCTTTCTTCCATTGGACGACGTCCATGAGGGTGGACATTGTGATGTCCTGTCCTACTTCGTAAAACCTCTCCAAGAATATGCGCTTGAAGTCGGCAAGGAATGGATGCAGTTGTCTGGCAGGTTGCGATACCAGTCGAAGGCGACTCCTTCCAATGCCCCGATGAATAATCGTGTGAGAATGGCATCATCATGGGGCAGATGGTCGGTGGTGACCTCGAAGTAAGTAATGTACCGACTTGCTGAGGTCTTGCCATTATAAGGATTGATATTGAACGGCTTATATCTTGGTGGAATGGAACATCCCTCCAGGCCGCAGGGTACGGTTGCCGTATTCTGAGGTCTTAGGAATTTTCTCGAGCGTAAAACATGGCTCGGAGCTCCTGGACCTCTCTTCTCGCTTCGCGGGCTTCATCCACGGCAGTAGGGGCCGTTCCTTCAGGACGATGTTGTCCGAGTTCGGTGCCACTGAATTCGAGTCCGCATTGACCGCAAGACCCGTGCTTGTTTGGCCAGGCGTTCCTCATTACAGAGTTAGAAGAGCCGCTTTGATCTCGTCTACAGACTTGACCAAGGCAAGCAATATGGCCTCCAGAGTGTCGATGCGTTGGCGATCGCTGGAACCACCTTGGTTACTGTCCGTCATGAATACCGTCCTTACATGAGGAGTGATGGAAGAAACGGTGGAGGATGTGCCCTCCGAGTAACCCATGTACCGAAAAGTCATCGGGGTATGTGGAATGTTCTCTTCGGGTTCGGACTCGGAGGGAATAGTACCCCCAGCTTCAGAGCTTGCTTCATCTTGAGAGTCGTGGATGTCCTCGGGGACATCAGCACCTGCTGTATCTGATGGGAGAGTTGTCTCCTCGGGCTCGTCTCCTTGGAATATCAGATTATCGTGGATGTTCGGAGGAGTGCTACCCCCAGTTCCCACGACCCCCAGTGATGTGGATGATGAATCTCCCATTGCAGTATATTTCAACTTTGAACGGGTGCCTTGGAAAACTCCGGTGGTGGACAACCGTTTAGAAGAAATCTCTTAGCTGCAGTGGTTGACATTTTTGGGCTGGAGATGCTTGTCTTCTTCCCTCTCCCCTCGCGGATTTTCTGAGTAGAGTTGCAGGGGACAACAGGAGGCGCCTCGTCCTCTGAGCTTGGTCGTTGTAGTCTTTGGAAGACGGACCGTCGGCCTTCTTGTACCATTGCGTTGTTGCAACAGCAGTTGACAATGATTTGGGTGTAGTGACGTCTGTGAGAGGACTCCTTGCACCCTGGGGCACCTTCTATTTCCTTGCGTTTGTGGAGGATGGCCTCACGCAAGTCGGATGGGTCCGGATCGACCATGTTTGCTTCCTGAATTTTAGGAGACTTTTGGGAACCTCCCTGTCCGTTTGCCGCCGGGGGCTGGACTTGAGTGGTTCTGTACAACTTCCCATCAGAGGCCCGTATAACAGTACACGGCGCTCGAATGGTCAGAGGTCGGATCAACGGACCGAGCTTGCCAAATTCGTACTGCCTTAGACTTCTTCACTCCAGTGCGTAAGGGCACATAGTAGAAGAGTCTAAGTGGTGCTGGAGAGAATCGGATATGTCTTCTTGGGAGCACAGGAGATCAGGACCATAGGTGAGGCGGTCGAAGACGGAGCCACGTGGAGTAGACGTTATGCGGCTGGAATCATCAATCCTCATGCGGCTGGCAGTCGTAGCCGCATGGGTCTTCTCCATGCGGCTGGAAACCCTGGCCGCATAAGTGTTCTCCATGCGGCTGGAAATCCCAGCCGCATGAGTACTATGCATTTGGTTAGAAGTTTCAGCGCATGGTTATTATTCATGCGGCTGGCCATCTTAGCCGCATGAGTCTTCGCTTTGCGGCTAGTGCCCTTGTTTGGTCTCTTTCTGGAGCCCATAGAATCACTCTTTGCCCCTGCAAGTCCAGCATCGTAGTGCTTTCCTCTGCCGAACTTGGGAACAGCAGAGTCTTCTATGGCTCGAAGCGGGGCCGCACGAGAATCGCCTTCACCGTCTTAGGTAGCAGAGAGTACTCAATCGAGGGCCTGGGGAGGAGCAAACGATTTTGGCCTCCACTCTTTGCGAGCCTTCGTGGTGCGGGTGCGCTTCTGGACCGGGCCAGCGCTCCCTTCGGAGAGCATTTCTTCGAACGCCTATTGGTCGAAGCGTAGATCATCTTCTGTTGCGTGGAGCCAAGTTTGGCTGCATCCGATTGCGTCACCAACTCCTCAGCCGTGGAGAAGTTTGTCTCCAGCAGGGTCGCATCGTGTTTGCCATGAAATATAAAAGAGCAGAACAATTATCGGAGGACTGGACTTTTACTTCACGTTACAAACTCGCTTGTACAAAGAAAGCCTAGGGACAAAATCTAGGTACAGCAATCTAAGTACAATTGTTTATTTTAGATTCTGGGGGGTGACGATAGAGGCTCGGGAAAGCGACGGCCGCTCTGCCTTACTCCTTGGACGATCGGTATACAGCCTTGGCTCCGGAAGATTGCTTGGCGTTGAAGAAATACTCTCTTTGCTCTCTCTCTGCTCTTTTTCTCCAAGTCTTCTAATGCTCTCTGATCTCGAAAAGAGGGTCCTCTCGCAAGGAATGGCACCTTGCTATTTATAAGAAGGGGAATACAATCATTAGGGTTTGCAATGATTGCCCCTTAAAGTGGCGGCGGCCTGTTGATTGATCAATCTGGGCCATTAATCTTGAGTGTGATGAATCTGGGCCACTTAATGTAGTTTGCACCAAATCCTATCAGTAATTAATGCTGATTGGAATGAATCCTCATGATGATGATTTGCTGATGTCTGCGAATCTGGATGAATAAATTTAATTCATTCTCCTGCCACGTGTCCCAGATTATTGAGATTTGACCCGATCTTTGATTGCAGTAAATCTGGGAAATTGATTGGCTTTATACACGTCTCCTGTGAGTCACTATGAGGATTGAGCCGCATAAGGATGGAGCCGCATAAGACTGGCTACGTGTCGGGTCTACTTGGGGAGTGGCCCCCCGAATCCTCGAACCATATGATAATTTGAGCCGTATAATGGGTAATGAGCCGCATGGAGATGATCCTTGCGAGCCGTATGGGGGGCCTCTGCTTGAGCCGCATGAGACTGTTTCGGCCTGAGCCGCATAAGGCAGCCTCATCCTGAACCGTATGGGAAGTCTTCGTTCGAGCCGCATATGATTGTCCACGTGTCAGGGCCATGTGGCATTTTCTGGATCTTGGGGGATTGTGTCAGAGATCTCCTTCACTTCCCTAGGGGTCTGTCATTATGACAGAGTCATAATTACCTCTTTTGTGTCAGGGCTGCCACTTTTTCAGAGTTGTCAGCTGTCAAAGTAATTAATACAGGAGGGGAGAACTATTTTGCAAGCCACGTGTCTTCTGTTCTAAGCCGCATGAGATGCATAGTCCCTTGTACCGCATGAATCTGTGAGCCGCATGGGCTTTCTGAGCCGCATGGGGTTTCTTGGCCGCATGGATCTTTTTTAGTATTTTCCATGCTTCTACAAGGAACAGTACCCCCAATCTCCGAGTTTGCCTCGTCTTGGGAGTTGTGAATGTCCTCGGGGATGTCGGGGTTTGTTGTATCTGATGGGAGAGTTTTTTCCCCCGGCTCGTCTTCTTGGAACATCGGATTGTCGTGGAGGTTCGGAGGAGTACTACCCCTAGTCCCAGCAACCCCAGTATTGTGGATGGCAAATCTCCCATTGTAGCAGATTTCGTCTTAGAACGGGTACCTTGGAAAACTCTGGTGGTGGGCACCCGCTTAGACAGAGTCTCTTAGTCATAGTGGTTGAAATCCTTAGGCTAGGAACATTCGTCTTCTTCCTTTTCCATCGGTAGGGACTTTCTGAGCAGAGTTGCAGGAGACGACGGGAGGCGCCTCGTCTTCTGAACTTGATCATTGAAGTCTTTGGAAGACGGACCGCCGGTCCTCTTGTACTGTTGCGTTGCTGCAACAGCAGTTGACGATGACTTGGGTGAAGTGACGTCCGTGGGAGGACTCTTTGCACCCCGGGACACCTTCTATTTCCTTGCGTTTGTGGATGATGGCCTCACGCAAGTCAGACGGGTCCGGATCGACCATGTTTGCTCCCTGGATTTTGGGAGACTTTTGGGAACCTCTCTGTCCGTTTGCCGCCGGGGGCTGGACTCGAGTGGCTCTGTACAACTTCCATCAGAGGCCCGCATAACCGTACACGAGACGCTCGGATGGTCAGAGGTCGGATCAACGGACCGAGCTTGCCAAGCTCGTGCTGCCCTAGACTTCTTCACTCTAGTGCGTGAGGGCACATAGTAGGAAGAGTCTAAGTGGTGCTGGAGAGAATCAGACATGTCTTCTTAGGAGCACAGGAGATCAGGACCATAGGTGAGGCGGTCGAAGACAGAACCTCATGGAGTAGACGTCATGCGACTGGAATCATCAATCCTCATGCGGCTGGCAGTCGTAGCCGCATGGGTCTTCTCCCTGCGGCTGAAAACTCTGGCCGCATGAGTGTTCTTCATGCAGCTGGAAATCCTAGCCGTATGAGTACTATGCATTTGGCTAGCAGTTTCAGCCGTATGGTCATCATTCATGGGCTGGCCATCTTGGCCGCATGAGTCTTTGCTTTGCGGCTAGTGCCCTTGTTCGGTTTCTTCCTGGAGCCCATAGAATCGCTCTTTGCCCCTGCAAGTCCAGCATCATAGTGCTTTCCTCTGCCGGACTTGGGGACAGCAGAGTCTTCATGGCTCGAAGTGGGGCCGTACGAGAGTCGCCTTCGCCGTCTTGGGTAGCAGAGAGTACTCCATCGAGGGCCTGGGGAGGAGCAAATGATTTTGGCCTCCATTCTTTGCGAGCCTGTAACACCCAGTTTTCTGAAATTGGGGTATTTTTGAAAATTTATTATTTTTATTATTTATTAATGGTATTTTAGTCATGATATGATTTTTGGTGATCTTTAGTTATTTAAAACTATTTTCTAAGTCATGACTTATGACTTTGTGATTTTACTAGTATAACCCTAGTGTAAACCCTAGATATTCCTTGACCTAGAAGTTTGCCATGACCATGTGAGCCTAGCCATAGGCTTAGAACACCAAATTAGTGATTTTAGCCTAAAAGGGTATTTTGGTAATTTTCTAGGATTTATTTGGAATTATTGCATTTATGTGATTTATTATTATTTAATTGATTGATTAGTGTCATGTTAGTCCCTAACCTAGTTTAGCCCTAATCTAGAAGTTAGCCACTAACCTAGAAGCTAGAGGATAGATATTTACATTGGTTAAAGTAGGGAAAATATCTTGATATTTACTTTATTAGATATTTTCCACAAAACCCTCAAAAGATCAATACCTTGGCATGAAAGTCCTTCCCTTCACTTGGAAGCAACCTAGAGGACACCCTCCCCTACCCCATGGCAGGCCACACCACTACCCCTTCCTATATAACCTCATCACATTTTATTCATGATCATTTTTACATGAATTAAAACCTACAAAAATTCTTTTTCATCAAACCTTGATAACTTCCTCAAATTTGAACCAAATCACTCCTAGTCTTTTGCATTGGTTCCTACAACCTAGAGAGGCTAAGGGAGGCTAGTAAGCTGGACACAAGGACTTGGATACCAACAAGTGGATAGGACAAACACCCCCCCTCTTATTGAGTTTCCTTTGGAAATTGCATCAATAGGTAAATACCCATAAACATAGTTAATATTGTGTTTTCTCTTTATAATTGCATGCATCTAGGTACCATGGAACTGTAGGCCAAGTTTGGTAGGATGTAGGTTTGATTTCGTGTCCGTGTCGGACACGTATCCATGTTTGAAAAACTGTGTTTGGTGAAATGCCACTTAGGAATAAAAGTTGTTGATTTGCAAAACAAAATACATATTTGGGTAGCCCTAGACTTGTAGGTCACAACCCTAGTTGACTGAGCACAAAACAGTGTCGTATTCGTGAACAAATTGGACACGAACCCGTGTGCACACCCACACATATTGTCCTGATACTTGACCCCCTTTTCTCCCTCACCTGGACACGTAGACACGTGAAACTTGACACAAACCTAGGGGCAATGTCTGATAATACATCCCCAAAGTTTCGTGTCAAGCCGTGTCGTGTCGAGTGAGAAATTGCACTCGCACGGGTCACAGACTGTACAGCACAGACCCAGTTTTTCACTTGGACACGGCCTTCGTGTCGTGTCTAGACACCACTTGGACACCTCGTATTGCACGAGTGTGTAGCCCTACATGTGGGCTACACGTGTACAAGACCACGTGGCCCCACGTGGCGTGTGTCATGTCTACGAGACACTTGCATCGATGTACGAGACCGCGCCACGCGCGTTCAGTCCCCTGCTGTTCGGGGCTCACATAGGACACGACACGACACGTGGAGGGGTGACACTTGGTGGACACGAGGGGGCAATGTCTGCGAACATGCCCCCCAAGTTTTGTGTCTTCTAGTGTAGTGTAGGACACGAATTCGTGTGTGCATCGAATTTGCACTGACAGCACACAAGTAAAATTGGGGCTCTGATACGGGTCGGACACGACACTGTATGACACTTGGACACGTATCAGGCTGTGGGACACGTAGCCCTATCCTAGGCGAACCTAGGGACACGACCACGAGACACGGGGACACGTGTACCGTGTCCTAGACCTAAGTGAACCTATGCACGACGCTGTGTCACTACACAGTATCTAAATTTACCCGATTTGGGTTTTTGACCACTGGACACACCGTATCGTGTCGTGGTGGACTCCCATGGACACACACGACACGTACACGTGTGGGGACACGATTACCAACCATTGGTATTAAGCCTTAGTCGAGTTTTGGCTCGAATTTAGGTTTACCTAATTCAAGTGAATAGTGTTTCCAGTTTGGGATTTTCTTGGGTATTTTCTGAATTCTAAATCGAATTTTAATTCGATTTCAGTGTGTATATATATGTGTATTTGTGTATATATACTGTATATATATGTACATATGTTTATGTGTGTGTAGGTGGAATTTAGGGGTATATACATGTGTACATAAGTATATACATATATGTATATAGGTGTGTGTGTGTGTTATTGTGTGAGTGTATGGGTTGGTTTCCAGTTTCTGGAAACTAGAAACACCCCCCTTGTACCAGTGAGTCTCACTCTCTCCCCTCTCTTGTTCACTCTCTATCACTCTCACATCTCTCTATTATCCTCTCTCTCTATTTATGTATATTGTTGTGTATATATATATATATATATATATATTATATTGAGTATATATAAGTATTTAGCATATATGTTATAGATTGTATGTATAGATATGTATATATTTTATATATATTTGAGGGTTATATATATAGATAGGGTATATTATATAATTGGCTATATATATTGATAATATATGTATGTTATGTATATATATGGTATTATATAAGTTGGGTATATGGTGTATACATTGTAGATATGTATATATATATGAGATGGCCTATGTATATATATATTGTATAGATATGAGTATATATCTAAGATACCTATATATATGTGGTAGTGTCCTAGATATACTAGCCTATGGCTAATAGGGGGTTGCCCTATACTTGGCCTAAATTGCTTTTGAATGGTTGACCTAGGTAGCCATTGTTGACCATTGTTGACCAAAGTCAACTATAGGTCAACCATGACCTAATTAACCTAGAGATGGCTTAGATGAACATAGAAGGACTAGTTGACTAAAGTTTGACTAAACCCTAGACTATTGACTAGTTGGTTTAGGTTTAACCTATATGAGTATTTTGTAACCTAAGTTGTGTGGATAGTCCTAAGTAGATTAAGATATGTATGGGGTTAAGTGGAATACTTAGAGTTGAGTCATGACTTGAGTTGGAGTATGGGATTAGCTTGATTACAGGATTAAGGTTGGTATTGTACTATATATATTTTGTGTGATATACTTGTATAGGTATTGGTTATACCTTAACCTTGTGGTGTAGTACCTTAGATAGTCTAGATTGACCTAGACTTGACCTAGCTTGACCATATTGACTAGTATTTGACTAGTCTGACCATTGTTGACCAAAACCCTAGATAACTTGACTAGTTTGACTAGAATGTTGACCAAGGGTTGACTTTAACCTAGATTTGACTAACCTTGACTTGTTTGACCTTGTTTGACCTTATTTGACTTAGTTTGATTTCCTGTGACCTAGTATGAATTCCTGTGACCTAGTTTGACTGTTGAGTTGACCAAGAGTTGACTTTTGACCAGATTGACCTAGAATCATGTAGTATGTATTGTATACTTTATTTTTACCATTGTGGATATATTGTAACTTGTATTGCTCTGATTAGGGGCCAGATACCTCTCCTCAGGCAGTATATCCTCTTCAGACATTCAGTTATCAGGCGAGTACATTCTCGGACCGTTTCATACTTGTTTAGGCTTTACTTCTCGCTCTAGATTACTTTACTTGATGCTGACACGTTGGTAACACGGATTGGTACTATATGGATCTTTACATGAGATATTATCCCCCTCGGGAGCATCGGGTACTTCATGTTACGTGTGTTTCACTTTCATCATGTACTCCTATGCTTCCATCATGCATGTATACTCATGTGATTATGTACTCTTATGTTCGCTGAGCCCTCATGTATAACTTCACGTATACTCATTTATGAGCCGTATGTGAAGTAATCATGTATAATAATGTAACTTGTCTAGATCCTTGTGTATTGATTGGGGAAACGGGGGAGTAGAAGTAGACATGTGAATAATTCCAAAGTAGTGTAATCATGTACAAACTCAGTAGTGTAATTATGTATAAATTCTAGCCATTCACATGCCTATCTTGTACTCCACATCACTAGCCACTTACAGTTCTCTATATACAGTAGATATTTTCTTTACAAGCTATCTCTTTTACAGCGTATATTTTCTTTCAGCACTTCCTGTATTTTACTCTATTGCATGTATCGTATTTCCTAACCTGATATGAACTACATGAGATGTATTGTGCTCGTTCCTGTCCTGACTGGACCTGTTGAAAATATTACAGAGGATGAGGATGAGGCCCTGGTGTCTACCTATTATGGAGCAGGACTAGATGATACTTATGTTGTGGACCCTCAGCAGGATCCACCTGCAGCTGAGGATGTTGCCCCAGTAGTCTAGGCTAGTTTAGCTAGACAGTCTTCTCTATATTATCTTTTGTCTCACATTCTGAGTTGTATTTTGAGATGTTGAGATGTATAGACTCTTAGACTTATATTGTATTTTGGGTTGACATTCTGGATGTTATGTTATCCTAGACACTTGGACTTATTTCATCTATGCTACTGTTCTCTTTGAGTTACTGTCTTTCTATCTATCTTTCATTCTTCTACCTAGATGTGATTGAGATTGTATTCTGTTTGTCACCTCCATTCGGAGAGTATAAACTGTACAGGTACCTTATATATTGTTAGATGATTAACCTAGGACAGCGTTCTACCGCCGATACTACGGCGTAGGCTGGACGTACCCACTTCTCGTGCCCTTATATAGGGTGTGGGTCGTGACACATTTTTAGTGGTGGCCCATACAGGTCTCGAGTTTATGTAGTGGTATTCGAACTAGAGTATCACTACAGCCTGTGATAGAATTTGAGGAATAGGCTTAGTGAGAGAGGATACTCAATCACTGTTAGGATACCTTGAGAGATTTCTGGGATAACCCTTGAGAATCTCATTCTGAATTACGATTTAAACTCCTTTTTCCTTGATTGAATTTGATTTTGGAGGATTCACTGTAGAACTTTGAATCCTGGTGTTAGTTGATGATTTTGAAATTTTTGTAGTTGTTGATTTTAATTTCTTTGTGTTAGATTAATATCTTTTATTTTAAGGTACTCAATCACATTTATGAGAAAACTCTCATCTGTTTCTTGCCATCTAATTCTCTTGCTAATTGCTTTCCCTTGAAATGAACTGTCCCCTCTATTTTTGCATCTTGCTTAAACTCTTTCTACAAACTATGCGACTGTATCCCAAACCTGACTTACTCGACATTTCCTCAAATCAAGACTTTATTGAGACCTTCTAACCTTGACCTTTGATTTGATCGAACACTAACTATATTCATCTAGTAGCCTATCTATCCCTAGGGCTGTGTTCCTAAATTATTTACTGGATTCCTAATTAATTTTATTCCATGCGTTAACTTGATCTTCCTTATTTTTGCATCAATTGTCACGTCTTGAACTCCCACTTTCTATTCTAGATCATTGGACGTCCTTTACCGTGACTTAGATATTCGGAGTATAATACTAGCAGTTACCTCCCAACAAACTTCATATGTAAGACCTAGACTAGCCTACCTTCATGTAGATATTCCATGTCCTACTAAAACCCGTCTCCTTGTACTCTATTTTCTTGATATAATTTTCTGGTCAAATGGCTAAACTATAACCTCTACCATGATACTAAATTAATTCTTATTTCAATTAGAGATCCACCTTGGCTCAATTCTTTCGACCTGGCATGTGATGGTGTTCTGCTTGAATCCTTAAATACTTAACCTTGTACCTTATCTTGAATGCTTGACCCGATTGGTTAAGGATCTTGGACTATGTATTTTCTTTCATCATTTCCACCCTTACTTATATCTTATGCTATAAATTTATCCTTAGTTTTACAAGCTTATCCTTTTCGAGCTTGATCATGATATATTTTATTGGGTGTACACCCACTAACATATTATCTAATCAGAACCGGCACATAATGGTCTGATCAACCTATTGCGTTTTGGTTCGCTTTTTCATATATTAATCTACGTGGATGGAGACATAGTTAAACTTGTCCTAGAATTTTATCCGCAACAGCCTTGACAATTCTCCTTGGAATTATTTTATCGCCTATGAACCTCGTATTCGTATCCAGTTGAATTAAATTTAATCATGATCTGGATCTTCATCATTGGATGTTCGTGCTCATACTTGATTTTATTGATTTTCCATCTTGCCCAAATCTCGATTTATCCTGAAATTGATCAACTTAGATCATGTCAAGACTAAAATCTATTTGTGATTGTTTGTGCCTAAATTTTCAATTTTCTTTTACCACTTTATAGAATAGTAACTTTTAATGATTTCTCACTTACTTGTTAAATGACAAATTTTCATATAGGATGGTAGACGGTCCTATAGCCTTGATGATTGTTGTTCCCTTACCTTCCCAATTAGGACACCCTAGATTGCTTGTACATTTTGATACCACGGGACAGTCTTGATCTAGAATGACTAGTGCACCTAGATGAGACCACAGACTGTCTCATTTAACCTGTCCCCCCTTGTACCACTATTGTATCACAATTTTCGGTTCAATTTAGGCCATAGACCTTTCCCACTCTAAATTATTATCATCGTAGGCACATTACCGTGACTTTTAAATTTGGAGCACAAGATTAGTTGTTTTCTTAAAACTAATTTCACATACATGACCTAGACATGACACTCTACGCCCATGACCTTAGTATCCCACTCAGGCATACCCTCGTGTGCATCATTTGCTTAGTACGATTTTTCTGACCCGAGGCTCCATCCTGATTTACCCCATGGAGTTACTTTTGATTTCGATTTGAATTAAGGACACCTTATGACCTAAAACTGCCAACCAATTTTTGGACATGACCCAGTATAGGTCTACTACCCATATTTTGCTTGTTGACCTTGTATGTTGCTAGGTAGTAGCTTCGACCCTGATTATTGGAGGTTTAACCTAGGAGGAGTACGACCATCTAAATTTCGAGGACAAAATTATTTTAAGGTGGTTAGACTTGTAACACCCAGTTTTCTGAAATTGGGGTATTTTTGAAAATTTATTATTTTTATTATTTATTAATGGTATTTTAGTCATGATATGATTTTTGGTGATCTTTAGTTATTTAAAACTATTTTCTAAGTCATGACTTATGACTTTGTGATTTTACTAGTATAACCCTAGTGTAAACCCTAGATATTCCTTGACCTAGAAGTTTGCCATGACCATGTGAGCCTAGCCATAGGCTTAGAACACCAAATTAGTGATTTTAGCCTAAAAGGGTATTTTTATAATTTTCTAGGATTTATTTGGAATTATTGCATTTATGTGATTTATTATTATTTAATTGATTGATTAGTGTCATGTTAGTCCCTAACCTAGTTTAGCCCTAATCTAGAAGTTAGCCACTAACCTAGAAGCTAGAGGATAGATATTTACATTGGTTAAAGTAGGAAAAATATCTTGATATTTACTTTATTAGATATTTTCCACAAAACCCTCAAAAGATCAATACCTTGGCATGAAAGTCCTTCCCTTCACTTGGAAGCAACCTAGAGGACACCCTCCCCTACCCTATGGCAGGCCACACCACTACCCCTTCCTATATAACCTCATCACATTTTATTCATGATCATTTTTACATGAATTAAAACCTACAAAAATTCCTTTTTCATCAAACCTTGATAACTTCCTCAAATTTGAACCAAATCACTCCTAGTCTTTTGCATTGGATTCCTACAACCTAGAGGGTGCTAAAGGAGGCTAGTAAGATGGACACAAGGACTTGGACACTAACAAGTGGATAGGACAAATACCCCCCCCCCCCTCTTATTGAGTTTCCTTTAGAAATTGCATCAATAGGTAAATACCTATAAACATAGTTAATATTGTGTTTTCTCTTCATAATTGCATGCATCTAGGTACCATGGAACTGTAGGCCAAGTTTGGTAGGATGTAGGTTCGATTTCGTGTCCGTGTCGGATACGTATCTATGTTTGAAAAACTGTGTTTGGTGAAATGCCACTTAGGAATAAAAGTTATTGATTTGCAAAACAAAATACATATTTGGGTAGCCCTAGACTTGTAGGTCACAACCCTAGTTGACTGAGCACAAAACAGTGTCGTATTCGTGTCCAAATTGGACACGAACCCGCTGTGCACACCCACACATATTGTCCTGATACTCGACCCCCTTTTCTCCCTCACCTGGACACGTAGACACATGAAACTTGACACAAACCTAGGGGCAATGTCTGACAAGACATCCCCAAAGTTTCGTGTCAAGCCGTGTCGTGTCGAGTGAGAAATCGCACTCGCACGGGTCACAGACTGCACAGCACAGACCCAGTTTTTTACTTGGACACGGCCTTCGTGTCGTGTCTAGACACCACTTGGACACCTCGTGTTGCACGAGTGTGTAGCCCTACACGTGGGCTATACGTGTACAAGTCCACGAGGCGTGTGTCGTGTCCACGAGACACTTGCATCGCTGCACGAGACCGCGCCACGCGCGCGTTCAGTCCCCTGCTGTTCGGGGCTCACATAGGACACGACATGACACGTGGAGGGGTGACACTTGGTGGACACGAGGGGGCAATGTCTGCGAACATGCCCCCCAAGTTTTGTGTCTTCTAGTGTAGTGTAGGATATGAATTCGTGTGTGCATCGAATTTGCACTGACAGCACACACGTAGAAATTGGGGCTCTGATACGGGCTCGGACACGACACTGTACGACACTTGGACACGTATCAGGCTGTGGGACACATAGCCCTATCCTAGGCGAACCTAGGGACACGACCACGAGACACGGGGACACGTGTACCGTGTCCTAGACCTAAGTGAACCTATGCACGACGCTGTGTCACTACACAGTGTCTGAATTTACCCGATTTGGGTTTTTGACCACTGGACACGCCGTGTCGTATCGTGGTGGACTTCAATGGACACACACGACACGTACACATATGGGGACACGATTACCAACCATTGGTATCAAGCCTTAGTCGAGTTTTGGCTCGAATTTAGGTTTACCTAATTCAAGTGAATAGTGTTTCCAGTTTGGGATTTTCTTGGGTATTTTCTGAATTCTAAATCGAATTTCAATTCGATTTCAGTGTGTATATATATGTGTATTTGTGTATATATATATTGTATATATATGTACATATGTTTGTGTGTGTGTAGGTAGAATTTAGGGGTATATACATGTGTACATAAGTATATACATATATGTATATATAGGTGTGTGTGTGTTATTGTGTGAGTGTGTGGGTTGGTTCCCAGTTTCTGGAAACTGGAAACACCCCCCTTGTACCAGTGAGTCTCACTCTCTCCCTCTCTCTTGTTCACTCTCTATCACTCTCACATCTCTCTATATTATCCTCTCTATATATATGTATATTGTTGTGTATATATATATATATATATATATATATTGAGTATATATAAGTATTTATGCATATATGTTATAGATTGTATGTATATAGATATGTATATATAGTTTATATATATATTTGAGGGTTATATATATAGATAGGGTATATTATATAATTGGCTATATATATTGATAATATATATGTATGTTATGAGTATATATATGGTATTATATAAGTTGGGTATATGGTGTATACATTGTAGATATGTATATATATATGAGATGGCCTATGTATATATATATATATTGTATAGATATGAGTATATATCTAAGATACCTATATATATATGGTAGTGTCCTAGATATACTAGCCTATGGCTAATAGGGGGTTGCCCTATACTTGGCCTAAATTGCTCTTGAATGGTTGACCTAGGTAGCCATTGTTGACCATTGTTGACCAAGGTCAACTATAGGTCAACCATGACCTAATTAACCTAGAGATGGCTCAGATGAACATAGAAGGACTAGTTGACTAAAGTTTGACTAAACCCTAGACTATTGACTAGTTGGTTTAGGTTTAACCTATATGAGTATTTTGTAACCTAAGTTGTGTGGATAGTCCTAAGTAGATTAAGATATGTATGGGGTTAAGTGGAATACTTAGAGTTGAGTCATGACTTGAGTTGGAGTATGGGATTAGCTTGATTACAGGATTAAGGTTGGTATTGTACTATATATATTTTGTGTGATATACTTGTATAGGTATTGGTTATACCTTAACCTTGTGGTGTAGTACCTTAGATAGTCTAGATTGACCTAGACTTGACCTAGCTTGACCATATTGACTAGTATTTGACTAGTCTGACCATTGTTGACCAAAATCCTAGATAACTTGACTAGTTTGACTAGAATGTTGACCAAGGGTTGACTTTAACCTAGATTTGACTAACCTTGACTTGTTTGACCTTGTTTGACCTTATTTGACTTAGTTTGATTTCCTGTGACCTAGTATGAATTCCTGTGACCTAGTTTGACTGTTGAGTTGACCAAGAGTTGACTTTTGACCAGATTGACCTAGAATAATGTAGTATGCATTGTATACTTTATTTTTACCATTGTGGATACATTGTAACTTGTATTGCTCTGATTAGGAGCCAGACACCTCTCCTCAGGCAGTATATCCTCTTCAGACATTCAGTTATCAGGCGAGTACATTCTCTGACCGTTTCATACTTGTTCAGGCTTTACTTCTCGCTCTATATTACTTTACTTGATGCTGTCACGTTGGTAACACGGATTGGTACTATATGGATCTTTCCATGAGATGTTATCCCCCTCGGGAGCATCGGGTACTTCATGTTACGTGTGTTTCACTTTCATCATATACTCCTATGCTTCCATCATGCATGTATACTCATGTGATCATGTACTCTCATGTTCACTGAGCCCTCATGTATAACTTCACGTATACTCATTTATGATCCTCATATGAAGTAATCATGTATAATAACGTAACTTGTCTAGATCCTTGTGTATTGATTGGGAAACGGGGGAGTAGAAGTAGACATGTGAATAATTCCAAAGTAGTGTAATCATGTACAAACTCAGTAGTGTAATCATGTATAAATTCTAGCCATTCACATGCCTATCTTGTACTCTACATCACTAGCTACTTACAGTTCTCTATATACAGTAGATATTTCCTTTACAAGCTATCTCTTTTACAGCGTATATTTTCTTTCAGCACTTCCTGTATTTTACTCTATTGCATGTATCGTATTTCCTAACCTGATATGAACTGCGTGAGATGTATTATGCTCGTTCCTGTCCTGACTGGACCTGTTGAAAATATTACAGAGGATGAGGATGAGGCCCTGGTGTCTACCTATTATGGAGCAGGACTAGATGATACTTATGTTGTGGACCCTCAGCAGGATCCACCTGCAGCTGAGGATGTTGCCCCAGTAGTCTAGGCTAGTTTAGCTAGACAATCTTCTCTATATTATCTTTTGTCTCACATTCTGAGTTGTATTTTGAGATGTTGAGATGTATAGACTCTTAGACTTATATTGTATTTTGGGTTGACACTCTGAATGTTATGTTATCCTAGACACTTGGACTTATTTCATCTATGCTACTGTTCTCTTTGAGTTACTGTCTATCTATCTATCTTTCATTCTTCTACCTAGATGTGATTGAGATTGTATTCTGTTTGTCACCTCCATTCGGAGAGTATAAACTGTACAGGTACCTTATATATTGTTAGATGATTGACCTAGGACAGCGTTTTACCGCCGACACTGTGGCGTTGGCTGGACGTATCCACTTCTCGTGCCCCTATACAGGGTGTGGGTCATGACAGAGCCTTCGTTGTGCGGACGCGCCTCTGGACCGGGCCAGCACTTCCTTCGGAGAGCATTTCTTCGAACGCCTGTTGGTCGAAGCGGACGACCATCTTCTGTTGTGTGGAGCCAAGTTTGGCTGCATCCGATTGCGTCACCAACTCCTCAGCCATGGAGAAGTTTGTCCCCAGCAGAGTCGCCATCGTGTTTGCCATAAAATATAAAAGAGCAGAACAATTATCGGAGGACTGGACTTTTACTTCACGTTACAAACTCGCTTGTACAAAGACAGCCTAGGGACGAAAACCTAGGTACAGCAATCTAAGTACAATTGTTTATTTTAGATTCTGGGGGGTGACGATAGAGGCTCGGGAAAGCGACGGCCGCTTTGCCTTACTCCTTGGACGATCGGTATGCAGCCTTGGCTCCGGAAGATTGCTTGGCGTTGAAGAAATGCTCTCTTTGCTCTCTCTCTGCTCTTTTTCTCCAAGTCTTCTAATGCTCTCTGATCTCGAAAAAGTGTCCTCTCTGCAAGGGAATGGCACCTTGCTATTTATAAGAAGGGGAATACAATCATTAGGGTTTGCAATGATTCCCCCTTAGAATGGCGGCGGCCTGTTGATTGATCAATCTGGGCCATTAACCTTGAGTGTGATGAATCTGGGCTACTTAATGTAGATTGTACCAGATCCTATCAGTAATTGATGCTGATTAGAATGAATCCTCGTGATGATGATTTGCTGATGTCTGCGAATCTGGATAAATAAGTTTAATTCATTCTCCTGCCACGTGTCCCAGATTATTGGGATTTGACCCAATCTTTGATTGCAGCAAATCAGGAAAATTGATTGGCTTTATGATACGTATCCTGGGCGTCACTGAGGGGATCTGAGCCGCATGAGGATTGAGCCGCATAAGGATTGAGCCGCATAAGACTGCCATATGTCAGGGCTGCTTGGGGAGTGGCCCCCGAACGTTCGAACCACATGATAATCTGAACCACATAATGGGTAGTGAGCCGTATGGAGATGATCCTTGCGAGCCGCATAGGGAGGCCTCTGCTTGAGCCGCATGGAGATGGTCCTCTTGAGCCGCATGGGGAGGCGTCTGCTTGAGCCGCATAGAGGGAGCCTCCATTTGAGCCGCATAGGGTTGTTTCGATCTGGGCCGCATAGGGCAACTTCGGCCTGAGCCGCATGAGGAGTCTTCGCTCGAGCCGCATGTGACTGTCCACGTGTCTAGGCTGCGTGGCATTTTTTGGATCTCAGGGGATTGTGTCAAAGATCTCCTTCGTTTCCCTAGGGGTCTGTCATTATGACAGAGTCATCATTACCTCTTTGTGTCAGGGCTGTCACTTTATCAGAGCTGTCAGCCGTCAAAGTAATTAATACAGGAGGGGAGAACTGTTTTGCAAGCCACGTGTCTTCTCTTCTGAGCCGTATGGGACGTCTTGAGCCACATAGTCCCTCGTGCCGCATGAATCTTTGAGCCGTATGGGCTTTCTGAGCCGCATGGGGTTTTCTGGCCGCATGGATCTTTCTTTAGTATTTTCCATGCTTCTATACCCGCTCCCAACCCGCGCGGCTGAGCAAGCCGAGAGTAACATCAGTATTCAGGTTTTAAACTTCAAACTACATCAAATTAATTCAAAAAAAATTAACTAAATCTCATCTAAATCCTCCTCTATCTAATCAACCTAAACCCAGATCTAATCCTAGCACCATGCGGATTTAAATCCGAATTAAAATTGGAATTTAAAACACCCTATATAATCAGTCGAAAATAGAATTCTCAGAAAATTCATCTGTCGAACCTCAACCCCAGCCCAAGCTTCGACTCCAGGACCTTCCCAATACCCCTACGCTCGACGTCGGCCACCTGCTCGCCGTCGCGGACGACTGGATCGCCAGACAACCGCGGATCCGGCCGAAAAAATAGGGGAACACTGTTTATTCCAGAACCAGGTACCCATCTTTCGATTCCAATTTCTTTGAATCTGTTCAATGAAAAGTCGATCCATCGACTTCTATGCGTAGACAATATACCCATCTCTAAACCCTAGCAATTAGAAAATTTTCTAATGCACAGGAAGTCCCGTAAAAGTTTCGAGAAAGTAGAGGAAAAATCCTCAAAAAAGAACCCGAGAAAATACCCCAACCCCTGACTTTGGAAGGGCGATTTCAGCCCAGATATTAAGAAGTTGTAAGAAACAATTTAGACAGTCCTAGTTAACCTATATGAGATGGAAATCCATCTGTTAGATTCAATTTTAGGTAATATACAGGAAGTTACAGATCGATGAACTTGGGAGAAAAATTATTTTTAAAACATTAAAATTTTAGAATTTTGTACGATACGGCGTACGCCCCGACAAACCGGGCGACGTGGTCGTGCGCTATACGTATCGAAAGGCGCGTATGGACGTTGCCGACGTGTGGGAACTGACGGAACACAGTTTCGTCGTGTGTGCGCGACGAAATCAGTCTGTATCCGTCGAGATACCCCCGTATCGCCAATTTGCAAACTTTGCCCTAACTTTGTATACAGTCGTCGACTTGAAACAAAACTTGCGCCAACAGGTCCGAATCAAAATTTTGGTCCTGTGTGCCAAGTTTGGTTCGATTCTGAGAAGGTCGAATCGGAACCCCTTTTTGGCGGGCCCGCGACCCAATCAAACGGACGATTTTGTACACGGCTCATCGGAATCCAAAACTGGACATACCGTTGACTTTCTCTCCTCAAACTAAATTCGTAGACATGTAGTTTGATGACTTTAGAGACCATAGCCTTTGGCACACGTTTCGGTGCAAAGCGGGTCCAACGGCGGACATCGTTTTGACCCAAAAATACGATTTTGTCCCTGTTCCAGAATTAGACTTTTGGACAGGCATTTTCTAGGTATATCTTTTACACCGAGTACATTTTTGATGTTTGTTTCAGCGTCCGGAGTTGTTTGGATATTGTGACGTTTCTTGGCTGACATTGTGATTTCCGAGACTTGTCATTTTTGCACCATCCGGCAAGATACCTTGCCACCTTACTCTGTCATTATTTTACTTTATTTTCCTGTTATTTATTTTCAGTTTCATATATATTGCTCTATATTTTACATCACTGTGCGTTCAAGTCACACTTGGATGCAAGCGACCATATCTGTCATTTTATTTGCTTTTACGTTATTTTTGCATTGACTTAGCTTAGCGACTACCCATTGATGGTGAGGTATTGGTATATCTCATACGGCCTTGACACATGTTTTACCACGTATTGTGAGTCTCATGTAGGACACGTACTCGTATAGTCGGTCGGCCACCGATACGTATGAGACGTGCGACGGATAGGAGTAACTTCCAATAGATTGTATGCTAGTAGACTTGGCAGATACTAGAGGTACATATGAGTCATAGATATGACTCTAATAGGCATTGGGTGGGAAGAACAGTTTCTTGACGTATGGGTCATATATGCACTGTCCTGATTGTCGGTTATCTCCAACGGGAGGTACGGTCCTGATAGCCGGTTATCTCCAGTGGAAGGTACGGTCCTGATAGTCGGTTATCTCCAGTGGGAGATACGGTCCTGATTCCTGATATTCCTGATCCTGCCCATGCGTCAAAGGTTTGTTCTTATTACATTATCACTGTAGACTGGTTAGGCACCTGATTGCATACATATTTCTTTCTTTATATTATATATCACAGTTATTATGGCATGGTGTTTTCTTGTATCTTGTTACGTCCTTCTGAGGACCTGGTTATCTCTCCAGGATTAGACGACTTTCTGCAGGAGTACGGAGCAGCTCTGGATCCAGCTTACATTGATACCGAGTCAGTTCCTACTGATTTCTAGTCTATTCTTTAATTGAGACGTTAGTGGACATTATTTTTATATATATTTTCTTTCTATTTTGCGGAGGTTGGACTCCGATCTTGTGAGACTATTTTTCATAGCTGTTTGGAGTGAGCATGTTTACCCGGCTATCTTTTGATACTCTTATTTATTATTTGGACTCTATATTCTTCTGTGTTGAGCTGTGATGAGATTAGATTATGTTATTCTGGCCTGTGATTATTTTATTTACAGCTTATGTACATATATGAGGATTCCATATATTGGAGTATTCTTCGTATATGTGCAGCTGGCATGTTCACGTTCTTGGTCCTATGTATTATGGGACTGGGGCGTTACATGTTTTTGTGGTGGCCCATGCAGGTCTACGATAATATTGTTGGGTTACATGACTGTGCCCAACAAGCCTGCATATAGGAATAGGAATATCTCATCCAGAACTACTACTACACTCCTTGACTTCCAACCTTTTTGAAACTTCCTTGATTATTTGATTTACCTCATATCTAATCTTTCCTAATATCAACTTATCTTCCTCGTGCCATCAGTATGCATTTAAGAAGCGGACGCACTTCTGCCTTAGCCCTCACATCTGGTGAAGCGGCTACTCCGGAGGGTCCGAATCCTCTCATGACTCCAGCAAAACCATACCAGCCAGGACAGTCGCAGCCTACTATGACACCGACGACGGAGTACCCAGAGATTGTAGCACCCCCAGGCAGCCACACTGGGCAAACCACTACCATGCCACCGGAAGGGAATGTACCACTGCCTCCACCACCACCATTCCTTCAGCAGTTTCCTCCACAGTCAGGACCTCAGATGCTCCCACCACCGGCTGATGGAAGCCCTACTTCTCAGTTCATGTACGCCATGATGCTGGCTCAGTGACAGCAGACTGAGCTGATGAGACAAACGATGATGGCAGCTTTGGCTAGACCTCCACCACCACCTCCAGTACCAGCACCAGCACCGGCTCTGCATCCTTATGAAGGCTCTATCAAGAATTTTACAGATATGAACCCCAAGGCCTTTAGAGGAACGAAGAAGCCACTAGAGGTGTCACAGTAGCTTATTAGTACAGAAAAGCTACTGAAGGCATCCCAGTTGCCAGCACGGGATTGGATGACAGCAGTGGACCTGCTGTTAGAAGACAATGCTCACCACTGGTGGAAGGCAGAAGAAAGACGACTAGGTACTGGGATCACCTGGAAGCAGTTCTATGATGCATTTTATGAGAGATTCTTCCCTATTCATGTTCGAGATGGTCTCAACGACCAGTTCCTTCATCTGAAGCAAGGAAATATGACAGTTGATGAGTACGACTCAGAGTTCAATCGCCTGAGTAGATTTGGTGCGGGGTTGATTCCGACAGAGTTAGAGAAGGCGAGGAGATTTCACCAGGGGCTTACACCAGAGCTCAAGCCTTATACGACTACCCAGTCTCGAGTCTCACATTCAGCTGACCTGGAAAAAGCTCGTGCTCAGGAGATTCTTCGCAAGGAGCAGCAGCAGACCCCGAGCACCATACGCTGGCAGCTACACCTACGGGATCGACACAGAGTGGACCTATCAGAAGGGCTACAGGACAGCAGCATGAGAGGTCTGCACCTTATCAGAAGCCTATTTACAATTTCTGTGGAAAGCCAGGGCATCTCCAAAAAGACTGCAGAACTCGACTTGGAGCGTGCTTGAGATGTGGCTTGTTATAACACAAGGTGAGAGAGTGTCCAGAGCAGCAGTCACTAATTTATGCCCAGCAGGCCCCGAGACCGGCAGTTCCAGCACTACCAGCACCCGGGCCAGTAGCAGGATCACCTAGCCTACCAATACTTCCCCAGCCAGTACAGCACGACAGGACTAGAGCTCGGGACCTCAGTCAGAACTATGGACAGGCCTTCTCGCTGGCAGTGGAGAATGTGGGAGTAGAAGGTGAAGTCATAGCAGGTATGGTTTTAATTGCAATATTTTCTATTATCATGGCTTGACATAAGATCCATACCCCATTAGTTTAGTCTAGGCTATAGAAATCAGACTGTAGAATGATTGGATAAGCACGAACACCGGACACAGCTTAGATTCTTGAACAAATTGTGTTTTCCTTCAAATCACCAATCCCGCTTACATACTTTGACCACTTTGACTAACACCGTAATTATAGCCTAATTTTTGCAGGCTTATTCTTCATCGAGCTTGATCATGACATGATATATTGGGTGCGCACCCACTAATATATTGTCTAATCAGAACAGGTGTATGATGGTCTGATCAACCTAGTGCATTTTGGTTCGCCTTCACATATTATTCTACGTGGATGAAGACATAGTCAAACTCGTCTCCGAAGTCTCATCCGCCCGCCTTGACAATTCCTCTTTGAATTATTTCATAGCCTATGGACCTCGTATTCGTGCTCAATAGCATCGTCTATGTATTCTTTATGGACATTGTCTTTTACTTATTTTTAGAAAGATGAAGCACGGTGAATGAACCCAAGGTACCACTTTAAATCGTGCGGCTGTATCCTTACCTTAAATTACTCTATTTATCCCTCAACCCAATCTACCCTAATATTCCTAAATTTCGAGGGCGAATTTTTTGTAAGTTGGGTAGGATGTAAACCCCCTCCCTAAATTTTTTATCCTTTTAGTATAAAAATATTTTATTTTAATAGTTTGTTATTAATTATATGGCTTTTAATCATATATGGGCATTTTACATATTGTGGGTAACAAGCAATGGTTACACAAATATATATAAATAAGATAGGATATTTAGTTAATTATTTTTAGAAAAATATTTTTGGATATTTAGGAATTTTCTGTAATTATTTGTGGCCATATATATATATATATATATATATATATATATATATATATATATATATATATATATATATATATATATATATATATATATATATGCAACTATATATGTATATAAATATATATATAATTGTAACTGTTTTTAGATTAAAAAAAAAAGCGGGCCCGGCCACACCCAGCAAAGGGGCGGCCAGGCTGAGTCAATTCAGCTTTGGTGTGCTGCATGCATGGAGCTTATATGCGTTTAAAAAAATAGCAATAGAGCCCGACCCACACCCAGTAAGGGGACGGCCAGGCTGAGACCCTAACAGCCTGCGTATTGCTCACATGGACAGGCCCGGCCATTTGTAAGCGTTAAAAAAAAGAGCAGGTGGGGTACTGTTCCTGTGAACAGTACCCGCTCCTAACCCGCGCGGGTGAGCAAGCCGAGAGTGACATCAGTATTCTGGTTTTAAACTTCAAACCTACATCAAATTAATTCAAAAAAATTTTACTAAATCTCATCTAAATCCTCCTCTATCTAATCAACCTAAACCCAGACCTAATCCTAGCACCATGCGAATTTAAATCCGAATTAAAATAGAAATTTAAAACACCCTATATAAATCAGTCGAAAATAGAATTCTTGGAAAATTCATCTGTCGAACCTCAACCCCAGCCCAAGCTTCGACTCCAGGACCTTCCCAACACCCCTGCGCTTGACTTCGGCCACCTGCTCACCGTCGCCGACGACTGGATCGCCGAACAACCACGGATCCGTCCGAAAAAATAGGGGAACACTCTGTTTATTCAAGAACCAGGTACCCATCTTTCGATTCCAATTTCTTTGAATTTGTTCAACGAAAAGTCGATCCATCGACTTCTGTGCGTAGACAACATACCCATCTCTAAACCCCTAGCAATTAGAAAAATTTCTAATGCACAGGAAGTCCCGTAAAAGTTTCGGGAAAGTAGAGGAAAAATCCTCGAAAAAGAACCCGAGAAAATACCACAACCCCTGACTTTGGAAGGGCGATTTCAGCCCAGATATTAAGAAGTTGCAAGAAACAATTTAGACAGTCCCAGTTAACATATATGAGATGGAAACCCATCTGTTAGATTCAATTTTTATGTAATATACAGGAAGTTACGGATCGATGAACTTGGGAGAAAAATTGTTTTAAAAATATTAAAATTTTAGAATTTGTCCGATACGGCGTACGCCCCGACAAATCGAGCGACGTAGTCGCATGCTATACGCATCGAAAGGCGCGTATGGACGTTGCCGACGTGTGGGAACTGACGGAACTCAGTTTCGTCGTGTGTGCGCGACGAAATCAGTCCGTATCCGTCGAGATACCCCCGTATCGCCAATTTGTAAACTTTGCCCTAACTACTTGTATAGTCGTTGATTCGAAACAAAACTTGCGCCAACAGGTCCGAATCAAAATTCTAGTCCTGTGTCCCAAGTTTGATTCGATTCTGAGAAGGTCGAATCGGAACCCCTTTTTGGCGGGCCCGTGACCCACTCAAACGGGCGATTTTGTACACAGCTCATCGGAATCCAAAACTGGAGATACCGTTGAGTTTTTCTCCTCTAACTGAACTCGTAGACATGTAGTTTGATGACTTTAGAGACCGTAGCCTTTGTCACGTGTTTCGGTGCAAAGCAGATCCAACGACGGATATCGTTTTGACCCAAAATTACGATTCTGCCCCTGTTTCAGAATTAGACTTTTGGACAGGCATTTCCTAGGTATATCTTTTACACCGAGTATATTTTTGATGTTTGTTTCAGTGTCCAGAGTTGTTTGGAGATTGTGACGTTTCTTGGCTGACATTGTGATTTTTGAGACTTGTCATTTTTGCACCATCAGGCAAGATACCTTGCCACCTAACTCTGTAATTATTTTACTTTATTTTCCTGTTATTTATTTTTAGTTTCCTATATATTGCTCTATGTTTTACATCACTGTGCGTCCAAGTCACACTTGGGTGCAAGCGACCATATCGGTCGTTTTATTTGCTTTTACATTATTTTTGCATTGACTTAGCTTAGCGACTATCCATTGATGGTGAGGTATTGGTATATCTCATACGGCCTTGATATATACTTTACCATATATTGTGAGTCTTATGTAGGATACGTACTCACGTAGTCGGCCGGCCACCGATACGTATGAGGCGTCCGACGGATAGGAATAACTGCCAATAGATTGCATGCTAGTAGACTTGGCAGTTACTAGAGGTAAATATGAGTCATGGATATGACTCTAATAGGCATTGGGTGGGAAGAACAGTTCCTTAACGTATGGGTCATATATGCACTGTCCTGATTGTCGGTTATCTCCAATGGGAGGTACGGTCCTGATAGCCGGTTATCTCTAGTGGGAGGTACGGTCCTGATAGCCGGTTATCTCCAATGGGAGATACGGTCCTCATTCCTGATATTCCTGATCCTGCCCATGCGTCAAAGGTTTGTTCTTATTGCATTATCACTGTAGACTGGTTAGGCACCTGATTGCATACATATTTCTTTCTTTATATTATATATCCCAGTTATTATGGCATGGTGTTTTCTTGTATCTTGTTACGTCCTCTGAGGACCTGGTTATCTCTCCAGGATTAGACGACTTCCCGCAGGAGTACAGAGCAGCTCTGTATCCAGCTTACATTGATACCGAGTCAGTTCCTACTGATTTCTAGTCCATTCTTTATTTGAGACGTTAGTGGACATTATTTTTACATCTATTTTCTTTTTATTTTGTGGAGGTTGGACTCCGATCTTGTGAGACTATTTTTCATAGCTATTTGGCGTGAGCATGTTCACCCGACTATCTTTTGATACTCTTATTTATTATTTGGATTCTATATTCTTCTATGTTGAGCTGTGATGAGATTAGATTATGTTATTCTGGCCTGTGATTATTTTATTTACATCTTATGTATATATATGAGGATTCCATATATTGGAGTATTCTTTGTATATGTGCAGCTGGCATGTTCACGTTCTTAGTCCTATGTATTATGGGACTGGGGCATTACAGAAACCCTAACCCTAGAATGCGACAAAGGATCGTGTCGTTGTGGCCGTTCGGCTGCTACAGTCGTGGCTGACAATATTAGGACTGCCAGGGTTGTGGCAGTCCTAATGTTAAGTAGGACTGCCAGACTCCCTACAGTCCTCTTGTGAAAGAGGACTACAAGGAGTCTGGCAGTCCGAATTAACATTAGGACAACCACAACCCTGGCAGTCCTGATTCAATAATATACTTCTTAACATTATGTTTTCCTGTTGTCGATTTTTTTCTATTATTTAATAACTGTATGTTATCCTGCAGTCCTCCGGCCGCTCCCAAGAGAATATGGCCCACCATGTCAAGGTGCAAAGAACGTACTGCGGGCCGTCCTCTCGAGAGATCAATTAGAATTTTGAACTGGCTCCAGAAAGCAAAGTCACTAGAGCGACTGGCCGATCTCGGACGCAACCACCGGCTCCCCTGCTCGGTCGAAGTAACGGGCTCCTCCTAGTCCTCCGTCTTCTTCCGATGACGATAACGACGTGCCTATTGGCCGACTCCTATCACATGACAGTTCTGGTCCTTCTCAGGAGCCCGGTCCTTCTTAGGAGCCTGTCTGTCTGCCCAGTTGCTCAATGTTGGTTTCGTTTGACAACCATATTGCTTACGAAATATGGAAGAACTCGGTATGTACATTACGTTTGTAAGCTTCCATTTAGTCTACTCTATATATATGTATTTCATAATTCTTATGTTTTTCTGTTGTCCGACATACAGAGGAAATTACGTATGCTTAGGGCTGTGAGCCACGGGACGAAAACCGTGGCTTGGCTATTTTAGAGCTTATCGGAGGCCATCCAGAGCAAGATCATACCGAGCGGCTTGCACAATTTGGCTCGATACGCCTATAGGACAATGGATAGTGCCCTCATATCCGCCTTTGTGGAGAGATGGCATCCGAAGACCAACACATTTTATCTCCCAGCAGGGGAGTTGACCATTACACTAGACGACGTCCATCAGATACTGGACCTGCCAGTTACCGGGCACATCATGACCAAGGAACTGTACAATAATAAGAAATTTATTAATGGTACGAGAAGATCATCAATTTTGTCTCAGATCACCTTGGAGTTGAGGCTACCAGTTTTACAACCCTGTCCGGCTTTAAAAAGTCCTACGGAATTCCTCTTTCATTTTTGGTGGAGAACTTCATAGATACGGAGGACGATGATGATGACACCATTGACATGGTAGCCCGTGCGTACATCCTCTTCATCCTAGGATCGATCAGCATTCCGGATAAGTCCGGAACCTCGATACATGCTAGGTACGTTCTGAATTTATCTGATATGGATGACGTAGAAGCCAAATCCTGGGAAAGCGGTATACTAGCCAATCTTTACCGCGAGCTTGGTATCGCATCCCGTGTCGGTACTAAGACAATGGCTGGATGCCAGACTCTGCTCCATGTAAGGAAATTTCTAACAATTTAATTTCATATACAAAATTTTGTTATTTAATTTTTTACTATTCATTTATAAATTGTATAGGCATGGATATACCAGCACTTTCCTGTGCTCAGACAGGGTGAGCTGAACCCAGATTATGGTGACCACCTTCCTAGAGTATGTCAATGGAGGCCAACGCAGTTGGAAACTAAAAACTGTCAAACACTGGCTTCTATTCGTGATGTACTAGATAATTTGGTACCAGAAGAGGTACCAAATTTTGACTTACTTTTTTATGTTAATTTATTTTGTTGTTAACTTTTCATGTTAATTTGTTTTTTTGTTAATTTTTTTCCTACAGAGATTTTGGCATCCAACCGGGATTTACGGGAGGGTGATCGCCATATGGAACCAGTTGCTTTATTTCATGGCATGATCACATGATATGAAATCACGGAGCCGTACATGCCTAATCGAGTACTTCGTCAGTTTGGCTTCGTACAAACTATGCTGAAGCGCACACTAAGGTTGCTGGAGCCTCCGCGCTGGACCCAACCTTTAAATTACAAACCGGTAGAATTCGACTGGGTTACCGACTTCTACTCCGAGTGGCAACAGCATGTGCTTGGGGAATATGAAAGACAACCGGTGAAGGAGATGGCCGACTGCAGCGACAACTACATGTCGTACTTCTTTGGGGTGTACATCCTAAGTTGTCGAACCCTTGAAAGCTGGGTCCCGTGGCCATGGGAGCTCTGGGACCTCTTCCTTCAAAAAATATCTTGTATACTTCATTGGTGAAGATGGTGAGTTCCAAATTTGTAGTCATCCTAAGATTTCCATGTTTGTAGACTTAATTCACTGATACTTTCATTTACAGTCTAAAAGGGTGAAGGAATTGGCCAAATCACTTTGGGGAGGTTGCAAGAGCGAGCACTGTGTCGCAATCGCCAGCGAGATGGAGCGCATCGACGATAAGGTCGAATTTCCCTTTATACAAAATATGGAGGCGCGTACGAAGGCCCGACGTGATAACTAGTTTGTATTTGGATGTTTGAATTATTTTGATGTGGACATGTTTGGATCTTATTTGGAAACTTAATTGTCATAATTTGGATCCTATTTTGGATGTAATTTAGATTTTATTTTGCATGTTACTTGGATGTATTTTGGATCTTATTTTGAAACTTGGTTGTTGTTATTTAGATATAATTTATTGTTATTTGGATATAATTTGGTGTTATTTAAAAACTTGGTTGTTGATATGTTTGGATATAAGTTTGTGTGTGAAACTCTCTTCACAGAGGGTTTCATATAAGACTATCAGCCCCCTGGTAGTCCTTCATTAAGTTAGGACTGCCATGGGGCTGGCAGTCCTGACACAAACTCTCTGTGAAGAGAGTTTGTGTGTGAAACTCTCTTTACAGAGAGTTTCATATAGGACTACCAGCCCCCTGGCAGTCCTACATTAAGTCAGGACTGCTATGGGGCTGGCAGTCCTGACACAAACTCTCTGTGAAGAGAGTTTGTATGTGAAACTCTCTTCATAAAGGGTTTTATATAGGACTGCCAGCCCCCTGGCAGTCCTACATTAAGTTAGGACTGCCATGGGGCTGGCAGTCCTGACACAAACTCTCTTTAGAAAGAGTTTTATGTAGGACTGCCAGCCTCTGGCAGTCCTACATTAAGTTAGGACTGTAGCTGGCAGTCCTACATTAAGTTAGGACTGTAGTGCCCCGCTCCTCGCGGTCCACTATGTAATACCTACGGCTTGCTAACTCAGTCTCGAACTGGGTACTTGGGGGAACCTTTGCCGTTATCGATTGATCACGGATGAAATGCAATGAACCTTTCCAACTGATGGATAGGCTTCTATTGAAATGAGTCTAATAGTTTTCATTGGACGTTTTCTTTTGTTGCTTGGTTTTGATGAATGTGTTTTTGTATTAGTTTTTGCTGATTGGTTTTCATTGTTCGCTTTCATCGCATATCGCATTCATTCTGAATCTTGAGAGAAAGAGACCGAAGTATGCTAATCGAATGTTCGTGCTAATGCAGGAGGACGCATAGACATACACAGAGCGTGAACAACGCGTGAAGTCCCTCCTTCTCTCAACTAAGATTCAACTTGGTGAGTTGCTCTAACCGGGCTTACATTTATTTGTACGCCCTAATAAAAATGATCTCTAGTCCACTCTGTTGTCTTGTCCCTACGATCAACGATACCACAATAACAAAAGTTAAAGAGAAGATAATGAATTGATTCATAAGCTAGATTATATGTTGCCGCTTCATCTGTTTCCATATGAATAATATTTGTTGCCTATGAATATTGCTTCAAATGTTTAGATGTGTACAGACGGACTTTTATACTTTTCCACAGCAAAGAGAATTATCCCAATGCTAGGAGTTATAGCTCTGTTATAAACCAAAGCAAAGCATAAATACATGTATTGTATAACAGTCGCCTTACAGAGTATGAATAGGTCCTGGACAACTTGTGCATAAGGAAACTAGATCTCTCGGGCGGTTCTGGGGGCGCCTTGAATCGCTCGGCCTAGTGGAGATTATCTAGACATTTTGGGGTACAAGAAACCTCGAGTGTTGCATCAATATCCAAATAGCGACGAGCTGAACCCATGTGTCACAGCAGCTAATCACGGAAAATGGCCCGTGGACCAACATATAGTTAGGTGCATTTATGAAATCAGAGTGCATTACAACCTAACAAGAGATGCAGAGTTAAACAGTATACCTTTATATTATATGCAAATTGTGCTAACCTGTCTTGTGCAGGGATGACTGTCGGCGATGGGTGAGTTGGTTATGAAATATTCTTCTGTCATGTTTCTTATGAATTGTTAAAAATAAACTAGACAAGTAGAAAGAGCACTAGTATATATGTAGCTTCACATGTCGAATTAATGCAGATATTTGTGAGTTCCGGCGAAAGTCGCTCGCTAGTACATAATGTGTGCTGACCCACGTTGTGGGCATCCTTTTCAGAAAGCAAAGGAGACAGGGGGATTTCAAGTGAGGTACTAAATCTCGTCTAGCCCAGTAGAGGTATAGATTTCCTCGAAGCTATCTTACATTTCCAGTCCAGTCGTAAGTTCCTTTTTCATTTGAAGGTGTCTTTACATTCCAAGCATGTAATAAAGGGATATCATGTATAGGCATTACGATTATTTTCAAAAGAGAGTTTTAAAGAGAATCATGTAGCCAAGATAAGGTACTCTGAGTTTGCAAAGCTTTGTACTTGTATTTTCTATCAAGTTTATCAATAAAAGAACTATTTCCATTTCAAAGCTCTTTCTCCAATGTTGGCTTATATATATGTTGTGTGCGTGTATTTTGCTTTGTCTAGTTATTTTGTGCAGGTACTGGCCTTGTGCAAGTGCAACTTAGGCTTGCACGGCATCACGCCTTAGCGAGGACGAATGATCCCGTAGGGATCAAAGCGAGGACAAATGACCCTAGCGGGATCGGGGCGTGACAAAGTGGTATCAGAGTACGGTTTTACATCCTTGGCCTCTTGCAAATATCGTTTTTGAAAAAAGTATATAAAGTATTTTGATGGCATTCAAAAGGTCCCGATTTTGGGTTATGAAAACCAATGCCTCATACAATAAGTCCATAATATTTTATGAGACTGACAGAAGTTATACTCTTTTGTAGAGAAATGGCTCCTCCTCGACCATCTGGCTCAATCGATCCGATAGAGTGGATCATGACCATGATGGAACTACACAGGCAGGATAATGAGGAGCGTGGCCAGATACAATAGGCCCGACTGAAGGCCCAGCAAAAACAATCGGGTGCCTTGACTCAGCTTGTAACTTCGCTAGCGAAAAATCAAGATACTACCGCAGCAACCAAACCGACAGGAATACCTGAGATTGAGCCCGTAGAAGGTGACGAACCCCAGCCAGTGTACAGCGTACTTCCTTTAGGCCAAAGGACTTCCTAGATGCGAAACCTCCGAAATTTGAAGGCAGGACATCACCAGATAAGGTGATGAACTGGATCGATAAAATGGAGAGTCTATTCGCGTTCGTAGTAGTTCCGAGTAGCAAGAAGGTAGTTTGTGCCGCTTTGCAACTATAGCTGCGGGCAAAAGAATGATAGAAAGCAAAGAAACCAGAGCTGCTCACAACTGCTAGGGGTGGAAAGATTTTTTGGGCCTCGTTCAAGAAAGCATTTTTGGAGCAGTATCTCCCTTCTGCTATCAGTCAGAAGATGGAGAATGATTTCATATCATTAATGCAAGGGAGCATGTCCGTGGAAGACTATGAATCTGAATTTGCCAGGCTGGCAAATTTTGCTACTGTTATGTTACCGATGGAGCAGGCCCGCATAAATCGGTTCATTCAAGGTCTGAACGATGACATTCAGTTGAGTATACTAAACCGAGAATCTGAGTCATATCCCCAGGCCTTTGAGGCGGCGCTACAGGTAGAAAAATTTAGCCTGAGGAGGGCGTCAGCTAAAGTTCAGTACAGTCGCAATCCATCCGCAAAAAGATACCACGACGGCGAGAAGAAAACAGAGAGAGATAATCGCAACACAATAGAGTGTGGATTCTGCGGCCGTCATGGCCACACCATAGATAATTGTCGCACAAAAAATTTAGAATGCAGCTACTGCGACATGAAGGGCCACACAAAGGAAACCTGTCGTTCCTTGAGAAAAGCTTGCTTCGGTTGTGGCCAGCAGGGTCACGCCGTCAGAAATTGTCCGAAAAGAAACCAAAATGATACTGAAGAGCTTGGGCCGTTGAGAGACCCACCGCCGATTCAAGACAATCTGCACAATCAGCAGTTATGGAATGCTAATGCTACCGCTCGCGTCTTTAATCTCTTCCTCCTACTTGATACAGATGGCAATTCTAGTGGAGGTGAGTTTATTTCTAAAGTTTTGAGGACAAAACTTTTTCTCAGTGGGTTATTATGTAGTGCCCCGATCCTCACGGTACACTATGTAATACCCACGGCTTGCTAACTCAGTCTCGAACTGAGTATTTGGCAGAACCTTTGCCGGTATCGATTGATCACGGATGAAATACATTGAACATTTCTAACTGATGGATCGGCTTCTATTTAAATGAGTCCAATAGTTTTCATTGGATGTTTTCTTTCGCTGCTTGGTTTTGATGAATGCATTTTTGTGTTGGTTTTCGATGATTAGTTTTCATTGTTTGCTTTCATCGCATATCGCATTCATTTCGAATCTTGAGAGAAAGAGACCGAAGTATGCTAATCGAATGTTGGTGCCAATGCAGGAGGACGTATAGACATATACATAGCGTGAACAACACGTGAAGTCCCTCCTTCTCTCAACTAAGATTCATCTTGTTGAGTTGCTCTAACCGGGCTTGCATTTATTTATATGCCCTAATAAAAATAATCTCTAGTCTACTCTATTTTTTCGTCCCTACGATCAACGATACCACAAAAACAAAAGATAAAGAAAAGATAATGAATTGAATCGTATGTTAGATTATATGTTGTCGCTTCATCAGTTTCCATATGAATAATATCTGTTGCCTATGAATATTGCTTTAAATGTTTAGATGTGTACAGACGAACATGTACACATTGCCACAGCAAAGAGAATTATCCCAAAGCTAGGAGCTATAGCTCTGTTATAAACCAAAGCAAAGGATAAATACATGTGTTGCATAACAGTCGCCTTACAGAGTATGCATAGGTCATGGACAACTTGTGCACAAGAAAACTAGATCTCTCGGGCGGTTCTGGGGGCGCCTTGAATCGCTCGGCCTGGAGGAGATTGTCTAGAAATTTCAAGGTACAAGAAACCTCGAGTGTTGCATCAATGTCCAAATAGCAACGAGCTAAACCCATGTGTCACAGCGGCGAATCAAGAGCAATGACCCGTGGACCAACATATAGTTAGGTGCATTTATGAAATTAGAGTGCATTGCAACCTAACAAGAGATACAGAGTTAAACAGTATACCTTTATATCATATGCAAATTGTGCTAACCTGTCTTGTGCAGGGATGACTGTCGACGATGGGTGAGTTGGTTATGAAATATTCTTCTATCATGTTTCTTATGAATTGTTAGAAATAACCTAGACAGGTAGAAAGAGCACTAGTAAATATGTAGCTTCACATGCTGAATTAGTGCAGATATTTGTAAGTTTCGACGAAAAGTCGCTCGCCAGTACAGGATGTGTGCTGACCCACGTTGTGGGCATCCTTTTCAGAAAGCAAAGAAGACAGGGGGATTTCAAATGAGGCACTAAAGCTCGTCTAGCCCAGTAGAGCCGTGGATTGCCTCGAAGCTATTTTATATTTCTAATCCAGTCGCAAGTTCCTTTTTCATTTGAAGGTGTCTTTACATTCCAAGCATGTAATAAAGGGATATCATGTATAGGCATTGCGACTATTTTCAAAAGAGAGTTTTAAAGAGAATCGTGTAGCCAAGATAAGGCACTCTGAGTTCGTAATGCTTTGTACCTATATTTCCTATCAAGTTTATCAATAAAAGAACTATTTCCATTTCAATGCTCTCTCTCTCTCTCCAATGTTGGCTTATATATATGTTGTGTATGTATTTTTGCTTTGTCTAGTTGTCTTGTGCAGGTACTGGTCTTGTGTAAGCACAACTTAGACTTGCACGGCATCACGCCTTAGCGAGGATAAACGATCCCGCAGGGATCAAAGTGAGGACGAACGACCCTAGCGGGATCGGGGCATAACAAGGACTGCCTTGGGGCTGGCATCCTGACACAAACTCTTTGTGAAGAGAATTTTTGTGTTAAACTCTTTTCACAGAGAGTTTTATGTAGGACTGCCAGCCCCCTAGCAGTCCTTCATAAAGTTAGGACTGCCATGGGGCTGGCAGTCCTGATACAAACTCTCTGTGAAGAGAGTTTGTGTGTGAAACTCTCTTCACAGAGAGTTTCATGTAGGACTGGCAGTCCTACATAAAGTTAGGGGGACTGCCATGGGGCTGGCAGTCCTGACACAAACTCTCTGTGAAGAGAGTTTGTGTGTGAAACTCTCTTCACAAAGAGTTTTATGTAGGATTGCCAACCCCCTAGCAGTCCTACATTAAGTTAGGACTGCCATGGGGCTGGCAATCTTGACACAAACTCTCTATAAAGAGAGTTTGTGTGTGAAACCCTCTTCACAGAGAGTTTCGTGTAGGACTGCCAGCCCCTGGCAGTCCTTCATTACGTTAGGACTTCCATGGGGCTGGCAGTCCTGACACAAACTCTGATACTTTCATAAATTGATACATTTTGACACTGATACTTTCATACATCTTGCACACAGGTAAACACATATAACACCCAGGTAAACACATATAACACACTTTCTTACATTTTGCACATAGATAGCACACAGGTAAAAGTGAAAAACATATATTGGACTTCATATTTCATAATTTACTGTATACAAAAGTGGTCCTCCATATACAAAATGTCAAAAGTATAAATATATCCATACTCAGTCGATTTTGACATCGTAGTGGCCAATAGGTAAGTCTCTTGGTTCCTCAATCTTCAATAACTCCTTACAATGGTTGATTTGATCAATGAAAGGTGTGGTCCAGGAGATTACTTCGACCGGGCATGCAATTTCTTGGATTTTAAACTCAATGCACTCCTGCTTCGCTCCTACTGAGGCACACCACCTTGCGTGAAGAAGTTTTACTTATGGCAAAGAGAAGAAATCATCGTCCTTCTTCACCACGGAAATTATAGACAACTGCCTCCAACGTTCATCGACAGCATCTACTGGAATATGAATGGATTTACGACGATATTCATTAATCTGATGTGCACAAGGAGGCCCAGTGTATGTCGATGTACACACCCACAAACCTCAGGATCAAATCTGACAAACTTTGACTTTTCAATCTTATCAAATATTAATGCCAACGCCTTGTGAGATACCACACGCATTAAAGCATCCAAGAGTGCTTTCTTTCTATGCTCATGCTTGACTATATTTAAGCTCATCTCAAATGATGCCTTAATTTCGTTCCCCGTTCGGTCTACCGATAGATGTATAGCTTGCCAAGCCAAGACAAAGTTGCCGAAAGATGAGCTTAGGTGTTTTTTTCATACTGAGTGTGCTCCTTCGACACGGTTGGTAGTTGTTGTAGGAACGAAGTCGTAAAGCAGAATACTCTAGAGGGGGGTGAATAGAGTAGGCAGCGAAATATTGCTAATTAAAAACTTGTTAGTAGTAAGATCACAAAATTAAATCAATAATCACAAAACAATAACTGTAAAAGAAATGAGATCAGAAGGCAAATGCAAACACAGCAATGTATACTGGTTTCCCTCTTGTGAGGACTAGTCCAGACGAAAGAACTCTAGCTTCCAGTTGAATCCACTATTGGAAAATCTCGCAAGTTTTCATACGAAGTCCTTGCAATTTCTACAGACGCGAGCTTTGATAAGAAGAACTCGACCAACTTCAATTTTGAAGAGTCTTTCTTCAATAAAGCCTCTGGTTACAATTTCTCTGAAATCTTCTAGACCGCACTGTACCGACAAATTCACTAGAGAATTCTAACTAGCTTAGGATTTGAAAATGAAAGCTTTTTAGAATTCTTTGGAAAGAAACGTAAGCTTAGAAGAGAAGAGATGAAAGTGAATGAGTGATTTGAAATGATCAGAATTCTTCTCTATTTATAGTTTTTTCAAAGGCAGAACTCTGGCAGAATTTGGACAGAAATCTATGGAAAATCTGCAACTGAAGGAAGACCAAGTTTTTCAAACGTTCGAAAATCAAACGGTCACTAACCGAACTCTGGCCGAACTCGGGCCGAGTTCTGTCAGGGTTGGTCAGGGTTTTTCAAAAGTGATTTTTGGGCTTTTTAAAATCCTTCAGAAGCTTTTGTAAATAAGGAATGTTTTTCAAAAACATAGGTCATTTTTAAAAATGATTTTGGATAGCCTATTTGCCAGTACGACTAGGTGTATAATGTATTCCTAGACTCAATAAAAGTAAAAATTATATTACATAAAGAAATACAGACTCGAGTGGCAAACATAGCTTCGATCTTGAACTAATAGATATCCTATCTTGATCAGTGTCCAAGTGTCCAAAACGTCTTAAGTAAACATCTGAGTAGCTCCGTATATCGAGACAGAGTTTGATCAATTATTAAAATCAGGTTTGACCATGACCAATGGGCCAACAATATTCCTCATTTTAATAATTGACAAACCTTGACTGATATAATATCTTTGGTATCTTTGATAAGACAAAAACGAATTTCGGTAAAAAAAAATTGTTCCTGTAATCTTACAAAGAAAAGATTAAGATGTTAGATCTTATTTCTCCCACGTTGTCACTTAGCAAAATAATTACAAAAGATAAAGATCCCCTGTAATATATGCATAAGCAATAATTAGTGAAGAAACAAAAAGTATAAGAAATATTTATAGTGTTCACAGGCATGGTATATTAAAAAAATGAGATATGCTAAATAGTACTAAACTGATATAAATCTCTAAGTAGAGAATAGAAAATAATGTTTAACAGACAAACATTACAGAAAATGTCATAAAAAGTTCTAAAACTAGCACAAATAAAAGTACGGATACTAGCTTGGAATGTCGGAGCATTTTTAAGTAAACAAAGACAAAAAATAGTCACAATAGTACGACAAACTAGACAAAAATGTCTAAATCACATCTCATCCTCATCATCATCATCATCATCAGTAGTAGTAGTCCTAGCATGACCACCATGTCTAGAAGGACTAGCTCCAGATGTGCCTGCTCCAGAGGTGTGTAGAGTAGCACTCGAACCACGGTACCAATCATAAGCATTTCTTGGCTAGAACAGAGAATGGACCGCCTCATCCTCAATGCTGTAACTAGATACATCAGGGTCTCTAGAAAGAGAACTGGCAATAGCTTGGAACCGAGTCATGTCACGGAACTCGTGTTCCCTGGAAGTGTCAACAAAGAAATTTTGCATATCCGAAAGGTGCTGATGGATACCCTCAAAAGTCATATGGTAGGTTTGAGGAGGAACAGGAGCAGTAGGAGCAGGAGCAGGAGGTGCAGGAGTAGCGGCAGTGTTGCGACGAGAAAGCTGATGATACTTGGGCTCAGGGTCCAGAGCGCAAGTAGATAAATCTATATCAAAATGCTGAAAGATTCAAGGGATAAGCATCGTATGAGAGAGATTGCGATCTCTTCCGCAACATCTTTCCATCATCTGGATGATAGTCTTAGGGGCAGAAAAAAGGAATCCCCTTAAGAATATGATAGAGGGCAGATAGCTCAAGTGCAGTGACATCAACTTTCGAAGTGGATTCCCGAAGAATAGTGGAATAGATGATGCGATGTAACTCGTAGTCAAACAAGTTCAAGTTATTGGCCTTAAACTTTCCAGGACGAGCACTTGCTGGTGCACAAAGCTCATTCTTGAAACTAACAAGAGTCGTGCCCTCGGAAAGTTGAAGTCGGTGATGTCATCGAACGGGGCACCTTCGTTTGGAATACCAATGATTTTCGCTAGAAACACATCATCGAACTCGATATCGATCCCGCCAACACGAGTTCTTGCGGTAAAAGTGTCTAACACGAAGTTATGGTAAAATAATCGAAGGGCATTAGTAGCTATAGGAAATTGTTGGGTAACGAGATGGTCTAACCCTAATGCCTCAAATAAAGGACGATAATCTAGAAATACAGTCCATTTGATCGGAGCGCCTGTGCATATTGTACGCATGGCAAAGTCGACATTGTTGGCCAATTGGTCATAGTCAAACCTAATTTTAATAATTGATCAAACTATGTCTCGATATACGAATCAATTCAGATGTTTTCTAAAGACGTTTTGGACACTGATCAAGATTAGATATCTACTCAGTTCAAGACCGAAGCTCAGTTTGTCACTCAAGACTGTATTTCCTTTCGTAATGTAATTTTCATTTTTATTGATTCTAGAAATACATTATACACCAAGTTGTACTGGCAAATAGGCTATCCGAAATCATTTTTCAAAATTGACCTATCTTTTTAAAATGACCTATAATTTTGAAAAACATCTACTTTTACAAAAAGCTTCTGAAGGATTTTCAAAAAGCCAAAAACAATTTTCACAAAATAAACCTGACCAAACCCTGACAGAGTTCGGCCAGAGTTCGGCCAAGGTAAACTTTATGTGAACGTTAGATTTTGAACTTGGTCTCCCTTCAGTTGCGGTTTGTTACAAAGAGTTCTATCCGAATTCTGCCCGAATTCTGTCAGAGTTCTGTCTTTGGAAAAACTATAAATATAAAGGAATTTTGATCATTATAACACACTCATTGACTTTCATCTTCTCTCTTTTAAAGCTTACGTTTCTTCCAAAGAGTTCTAAAAAGCTTCTATTTTCAAATCCCAAGCCAGTTACAATTTTCTAGTCAATTTGCCGGTACGATGCGGTCTAGAAGATTTCAGAGAAATTGTATTCAGAGGCTTGATTGAAGAAAGACTCTTCAAAACTGAAGTTGGTCGAGTACTTCATATCAAAGCTCGCGTCTGTAGAAGTTGCAAGGACTTCGTATAAAAACTTGCAGGATTTTCTAATAGTGGATTCAACTGGAAGCTAGAGTTCTTCAGACTGGACTAGTCCTCACAAGGGGAAAACCAGTATAAATCTCTGTATTTGTATTTGCGTTTGCCTTCTGATCGCCCTTTTCTTTACAGTTATTACTTTGTGATTATTATTATTTATGTGATCTAACTGCTAACAAGTTTTAATTAGCAATATTCTGCTGCCTACTCTATTCACCCCCCCAGGGTATTCTGCTTTACGATTTCATTCCTACAATTGGTATCAGAGTGGGTTATACAGGTAAAGCAAGGTAAAACTGTAATTATATTCAGTTACTTTTTAATTGTTATATAGATCACAGTATTACACATGGCAACTGTAAAATTTATAAGTGAAGGCCAAGCCACAAACAGACCTCCACTGTTTGACGGCACAAACTACACTTATTAGAAAACACAGATGAGTTTCTTCTTAAAATCTCTTGATTTTGACTTAGGGCTATAGTTATTGATGGCTACAAAAAGCCTTCTCGTATTAATGTTGATGGAGTTTTAGTTGAAAAACCCCATGATAAATATACAGAGGATGAAAAAAAGGCCAGTCTTGACGCACGTGCTATTAACGCTTTATTTTTGTGCTTTAGACAGAACTGAATTCAACAGGGTGTCGACTTGCACAACATCAAATAAAGTATGGAAACTTCTTAAATTAACCCACGAAGGAACAACACAAGTCAAAGAGTCAAAGATCAGCAGACTTACTCAAGGGTACGAGGCGTTCAAAATAAAGCCAAGTGAATCAGTCACTCAGATGTTTACGAGATTCTTGGATATTGTAAATCATTTGTCTTCATTAGGCAAGGAATACAGTAATCATGAGAAGATTCGCAAACTTCTACGAGCTCTCACAAAGAACTGGATTCCAAAGGCTACAACAATCATTAAAGGAAACGACCTCTCAACAATATCTTTGGAAACACTCATGGGTAAGCTACTCACTCACGAGTTAGAACTTCAAGAATTTGAAGATGCTACACCAAAGGAGAAGTCAGAAAAGTCGATCGCTCTCAAGGCTCAACATAGAAGAACTGTTGAAGATGATTCTGACGACAGCGACTCTGACTTTGAAGATCAAGCTCTTCTGGTAAGAAAATTCAAGAAGTTTATGATATTCAATAGAAGAACAAAAGATAGCAACAGCAACAATAACGAGGAAGATCCTATTTGCTACGGATGTAAGAAGAAAGGACATATGAAGAAAGATTGTCCAACAGCATCATCATCAACAAAAAAAGCAGCAAATATGACAAAGGCTACCTTAAGAGATCTACATCAAGGAAGTACGCCAATACAAGCATATGGCATAAAAGCGAAGCCAGCAATTCAGAAGATAAACAATCAGATGATGCTGCAAATGTATGCTTGATGGCTTGCGATCAGGTAGTCACTAATCCTCTGTTTGATCCTTATGATGATTTTATCTTTGAGCAACTAGGAGATGCTTTCAGTGACCTGTTAAATGACTACAGGAAACTGCATAGTAAATATGAAACCTCTAAGAAGGTACTCAAAGAGTACAAAGGTGAGATAGGAAGACTTACCGACCAAATAGCTGATGTTAGAAATAGTGACTCTTCTATTGAGTTTGGTGAGCTTTTATCTATTAAGCTATTGTTATACGAGACTATCAAGTTATCCGAAGAAAAGACCAAACTATCATCCAGCTAAAGGAAGACCTATCTAAGGAGAGAAGGAGTCTCCAGTGTGCACAAGTCAGAATAGAAACACTTACATCTGACTATACTAGATTATATGACACCTCCAAAAAGTTGGAAATTATTTTAGGAAAACAGCATGAAGTTGCTGCTTCCTATTCTAACATGTGTCAATTACCGAATCATCGGAACACATCTAAACCAAACATTATCAGAACAAACCATACCAAACTATGCCCAAGAAGACCAATAGGCATGCATTCTTCTATACTAGAAAACCAAAACCTACCAATCATGCACCTCACACAACTTTCAACACACAACAAGCAAAATGTCATTATTGTGGCCTCATTGGTCATATATCCTCTGCATGTAGAATCAGAAAGTTAGTAGATTTAAATATTTATGTATAGATACCAAAAACTAACCAGTCAGGACCCTACAAGAAATGGGTACCAAGAGTTTTATCTATAAATTATTTTGTAGGTGGAACGCCCTTCACATGCTAGGAGCAAATGGATCCTCGACAGCGGTTGCTCACGGCAAATGACCGGTGATGCTTCATTATTCGCAACACTGTCGAAGAAAAATAAAGAAGGATAAGTCTCCTTCGGTAATAATTTAATAGGGTACATAATCGGTATCGGTGACATTGGTAAGGCTCCCTATCCTGTAATTAAAGATGTATGTCTAGTTACCGAGTTAAGACATAATCTGCTCAGCATAAGCCATTTAGCTGATCACGGTTATGGCATTAACTTCGTCAAAGATAAGTGTACTATAGTTGATAGTTCAACTGGTAGTACTATCTTTGAAGGTATCAGGGAAGACAACATATATATTTTTTATCTGTTAGAAGATGCTAACAAAGCAGGTAGATGCTTGATGGCCAAAAGCATTGAGAGTCAACTATGGCATATGAGACTCGATCATGCAAACATGGACACAATTTCAAAACTATCTACAAAGAAGTTGGTACGCGGCTTACCGGACATATCTTTCAAGAAGGATACGGTATGTAGCGAATGTGAAAAGAACAAAGCTACCCGATCCGTCTTTAAATCCAAGAATGCTGTAAGTACCACTAGTCCTCTACAATTGTTGTATATGGACTTATTTGGACCAAGTAGAATTGCTAGTCTAGGTGGTAAGTTATATGTATTTATCATTGTAGATGATTTCTCTAGATACACATGGGTATATTTTCTTGTACGCAAGAACGATGCTTTATCAGAATTGGTCACCTTTTGCAAGAAAGTACAGAATGAAAAAGGTTTCATGATTACTCGCATTCGTAGTGATCATGGCGGCAAATTTAAGAATGCAGAGTTCAGGAAATTCGGTGACACATAAGGTTATTTGCATGAATTTTCTTGCCCTAGGACTCCACAACAAAATGGAGTTATGAAATGTAAGAACAGGACTCTATCTGAAATGGCTAGAGTAATGTTGAACTAGTTTAGTCTACCTAGATACTTTTGGGCTGAAGCTGTCAATATAGCGTGCTATATTCTCAATAGGATTCTCATTCGACCTATATCGAAGAAGACTCCCTATGAACTATGGTTTGATAGAACACCCACTGTTTCTTATTTCAAGATTTTTGATTGTAAATGCTTTATTCTTAATACTAAAGACAATCTGAAAAAAATTTGATGAAAAGGCCGATGAAGGTATATTTTTAGGTTATGTAGCAAAAAGTAAAGGGTACAGTGTCATCAACAAGAGAACCATGATCATCGAAGAATCAATTAATGTCAAGTTTGATGAACTAAATCAACATTCAGACGATGACGACAATGAAGACGTGATTACACCAAGTACAGCTACTGCAAAACCTTCGCGCAAAGATGCAGAACTTTAAAGCAAAGAAGCCGGAACCAGCAATTCTGAGGTTACACCAAAAGAGATGAGATTCTTGGCAGATCATCCAAAGGACTTGGTAATTTGTGAGATTACCAAGGGTGTAAGTACTCGTTCCTCTAATAAAGATATAGCTTCTTGTATTACTTTCATTTCGTAGCTTGAACCCAAAAATATTGAAGAAGCATGTAGTGATAATTTTTTGTTAGATGCTATGCAAGAAGAATTAAACCAATTCGAACGTAATCAAGTATAGAAACTTGTTCCCAAGCCCATTGATCATCAGGTCATTGGCACCCATTGGGTATTCTGAAATAAACTGAATGAGAATGGTTTAGTGACTCGTAATAAGGCTCGACTCGTAGCTCAAGGATACAATCAAGAAGAAGGTATCGACTACGATAAGACTTATGCCCCAGTTACGAGATTAGAATCCATTCGCATGTTATGTGCATTTGCACGTTTTCATGATTTCAAGTTATTTCAAATGGATGTTAAAAGCGCATTTTTGAATAGTTTTATAAAAGAAGAAGTTTATGTAGCTCAACCTCCATGTTTTACTGATTTCAAAAATCCTGATTATCTTTTCAAATTGAAGAAAGCCTTATACGGTTTAAAACAAGCCCCTCGTGCTTGGTACGATCGTTTGAGCTCTTTTCTACTTGACAACAATTTTTCAAAGAAAAAGGTTGACACTACACTGTTTATAAAATCTTTGAATAACAATATTCTTTTGATTCAAGTCTACGTAGATGATATTATTTTTGGATCTACTGATGAATCTCTTTGTCAAGAATTTTTAAAGTGTATGCAGAATGGGTTTGAGATGAACATGATGGGAGAGCTGAAATTCTTTCTTGGACTGCAAATCAAACAAACCAACAATGGGATGTTCATAAATCAAGCAAAGTACACAAAAGATCTATTAAAAAAGTTCGACCTGGAAGCAGTCAAACCACTTAGCACTCTAATGGCGACTTCAACCAAGCTTGATATTGATGAACAAGGCAAACCCGTCGACATACGTAAGTATCGAGGTATGATCGGTAGCTTATTGTATTTAACTGCTAGTCGACCAGACATTATGTTTAGTGTTTGCTTATGTGCACATTTTCAAGCTAATCCTAAGGAATCACACATGTGCACAGTTAAGCGTATCTTTCGATACCTTAAAGGCACTTCTTTTGTCGGCTTATGGTATCCTAAAACTACATCATTTGACCTAACCGGTTATACTGATGCTAATTTTGCCGAATGCAAAGTAGATAGAAAAAGTACCAACGACACATGTCATTTCCAAGTAAAAGCTCTAGTCTCATGGTTTAGCAAAAAGCAAAATTTTGTCGCATTATCAACAACCGAGGCTGAGTATATCGCCGCAGGACGTTGTTGTGCACAAATTTTGTGGATGAAGCAAACTTTAGAAGACTATGGATTGCATTTCACAAACATACCCATTTTCTGTGATAACACTAGTTCTATTAATTTGACTAAGAATCTAGTATGTCACTCTCGTACTAAGTGTATCGAGATTCGACATCATTTTCTTAGAGATCATCAACAAAATGGAGATATAGACCTTGTATACATAGACACACAGAATCAATTGGCTGACATACTCACAAAATCTCTAGCGGAAGATCGTTTCAATTATTTACGTCGAGAATTAGGAATTTTAGATATCAATAATATTAATTAATTTTATTTTATTAATTAATTTATTCAATACTCAATAACTATTTTTGAAATAAGCCTAAAAAGAGTCTGTCTGTCACCACAACTATGGTCGAAGCGAAGCGGTATTTAAGAGTTTCCCGGTGAACCTCCCTTAGCTGGGAAAGTACTCCTACAGCTAATCTGAAACAGATGCTGAGTAAAGAATATTAATTTATAAAATAATATTAATTAAATTATTTGAAATTTAAAATTACTAAACTTTGAATTAAATATTTGAAATGTGTTGATGAAAAGGACATGGCCCACAAATTGTTTTAAAAAAACCAGGAGAACCCTAGGCAAATTCGGCCCAAGTTCGGTCCGAATTCGGCCAGAGTTCGTTTGGTGCTGTAAACGTTTTAAACAGAACCCGAGGCCATCTCCTCTTCTTTACTTCCAAACCCATCTTTCTCATAGGATGGCATGATCCTCCCAACTCTCTCACCTTCACAACACACACACACTACACTACCATTTATACAACATCAAACACACACTAGCACATATCCTCTATCAATCTTACTTCTCTCTACTAACCACACACATCCTTATCTCATTCAAACACACACACTATACTAACATATATTACCTAACAATAATATACATATATATATATGTACTATATCATACATATTCTTGACAACCTATGATACCTATATTCACATGATATCCATACTACATAGGCTCATAAGATACACAAAATGTCCATGTTGTATAGTCATTCTTCTACTTAAAACTAATACTATACCAATTGGGCCTTTACTAAATTCTAGGATTAAAGTATGTTGTAGCTCTTCGTGTTAGCTTTCTGAAACTTCAAACGGATCGTATTTTCGTGTCCGAAAGCTCCCGGAATCACAAAAACATCGAAACGCGTTCATCTTTCGGACAGCTGACACTTGTGGACACACACAAAAAAGAAGAAAAAAATGATGTCTTTTTTTTTATTGGCACAAGGCACCACAAATCGAGTACACTTGAGAGATCCTATGCTGAGGATGCCCGAGTACAAAAAAGAATTCTGGGGAATGGGACGATGGAGATCGAGCGGCAGTTGCTCCTTTACTCCGTTGACACTCCGATTACAAAAGTAGGAGAAAATCTAAGAAAATTGCTAACTCTCGGCTCACTGGAAAGAAGTACAGCAATTTGGCTCTTAAAAATGATCTCCGTTCTCTGTGTTTGAAGAGGGATGAGGCCCCCCTTTTATAGTTGTTCTCGAGCTGGAATGATGTTATGCGCCCACATGAGGAAACACTCTGGTTCTTATGTGGGCGCATAGTCCTGCTTTGGGCGCATAGGATGTAGGCGCATACAGGATGCGAGATCGTTGGTTGGTCGTGGTGTTGACGTGGCCGCATGCTTCGGTGCACGACTGCTCGTGGAGACTAACGTGGCCATGCGCTTCGGTGCACGTTTTGATTGTGGCTTTGACTGAGTCAGGCTTGGGCGTATAGCCATGTCTCAGGCTATACGCCCTTCTTTCGGAGGAGCTAGTCTTGGACGCATGGAGCTACACTTGACTGGGCGCATGGAGTTATACTGATTGGACGCATGGAGCTTCATTGAGTGGGCGCATAGGGTTACACTGACTGGGTGCATGGAGCTTCACTTATCTTGGGCGCATTGAGCTATATTTGCTGGAAAAAAATTTATGCTTCTACAGGACCCCCTTCAAAGTTTTTGACACTTTGAACAAGTTTGAAATACTTTGAAAGAAGCATGGATCGTCTTCTCGCGAGGCAATGGGCGCATAGCACGGCCCCCTCCTTTGGGCTTATAGTATTTGGCTAGCCTGTCAGGGAGATACGACTGTTGAGATTTTCCTCGAAATCTGAACTAACAGATTCATCGGAACAGAATTTAAAGCGGTCCATCCTTTATACGTCGTCCATGTCAGCAAAAGACAGTCACATAGTATACAGAGAGCTGGTCCTTCACGTGGGCGCACAAGCTGTAGTAGGCACGTACACTATAATAGGTGCATAGAGTATATGGGCGCATAGGAAGTGGCCCGTGCCTATAAATAGACCCTTGGGAGAGAGAAAATTCATTATTCCTTTCTCTTTGAATTTTTCAGAAAACTCTTCATCTTCTTTCTTTGAGAATCATGTCTCCCAAGGCCGCCAATAGGTCAGCGAAGGGCAAGTGGGCTGCGTCGAGTGGCTCTCCTCCTGCAGCAGAGACCTCGGCAGTCCAGGACCCTATTTTGGGTGAGGGCATGCTTAAAAAAATGAAGTCTCGAGTATTAATTTGCGACGCTCGAACTTCTATTCTGCCTGGGCGCTTGCGTCTAGGGATACATACTTCTGTGAGCATTACTATGTGCCCACAGAAGTCATGCGCCAACACTGTGGTTTGCTATGCGCCCACGTATTACCATGTTATGCGCCCTTTAAGCTATGGCATGTTTATATGCCCACTAACTGTGTGTTATGCTCCCATATATCTTATGTTGGGCGCATCTCCATTTGGGCGCATAGCCTTTTGGGCGCATAGAAACCCTTCAGAACTTACTTTTTCCTGCGATTTTTCTAAGTCTGACTGTCTTTCTATCCCTTGCAGTGAACATGTTTGTCCCAGAGTTTGACGGAATTCCTTTCAGCTCTGCTTACCAGGCCCTTGACACTAGTCCCATATCAAATATGATCGGCGTGGTTAAAGCCAAGATTGATCAAAATCAGCTACGGAGCGGACCCTCGCCATACTTGAACAGGATAAGTCCTTCTTGAGGCAGATGATAAATGACGAGAAGTTCATGGGTGGAGGGGCACGTCGCTTCAAGAAGTCGTATTTCTTGTTTGGTGATAGTGTGGGTTTTGAAGATGGCAAAATCATATGTTTGAGAATCCCCACGGTGATCAATCCAAAAAATCAGAGGATATGGCTACAGTCGATGGAGCGTCATTGTCCTTTGTTTGCTTTCACTGCCCTAGCTGTGCGGCGATGGATTAAGTGGGACCTAACTCCTGAGCTTCCCGGAGTCATTTATGGGAGAATACAGTTCGACTCAGACGATCGGAGGAAAGATACTTTCAAATGTATCTGAGGTTCTACGTCTTATTCTACGAGGGGACTGTAACCTAGTGACGTAGTGAACGACATTTCGGCTAACCTTCATCCTTACGCTGCTGACACGCTTTGCCATTTGATGATGATTGAGGATGTGTCATATCCCGTAGGGAAAATGCGGATGGAAGGCTGGAGGGATCCGTCTTTGTTTTGAAGCAATCTCACAGGCTGGATACTTTCTACATATGAAGCCACCTTGAAGACTGCTGGCATTTACTATGCTATTAGGGCCACTCAATATGGTGTCAGGGTCAACTGGTCAATGTTTGTCTCTTTGGCTGAGTTATATAACCTTCACACCTGTACTTTCTTTACTCCGGCTTGGGATATGGGCTTGGCTCTCCATGAGATGCAGGAAGTGTCGAAGCTTCCCTGGGGTACGGAGCCCAATGAAGAGTACATGCCTTGTGATGAAAAGCTCCGAGATCTAGAGAAAAAAACTCCGGGATGGTTGATGTATACAAGGAATTGCTCTGCCACCTTCTTATCTGTCATAGGATTAATAAGAAAGGGAGAACCGAGGGGTCCAATCCCCACACGAGAGCCTGGACGGGCTATATCTTTGTCCAGTGAGTAGGGGAAGATCCGGCCTCCTTTTCAATCTTAAGACCCATGACCAAGTCCGATATAGAAGCCCGGATGGCGGATTATGAGACATCGAATACTGAGGACAGTGATAATCCTGAGTCTCCGATTGGCCACTACTTTCGTCAGGCCGAACATCCATTGTCGGAGAAAGCTGTGCTGGCAGCTTTCTTAATAATCTGGCTTCATGACTGTGTAGTCCCTGGAGGTTCAGGGTCCATTGAGAGAATAAGTCGAGTTATAATACTTTTGGCTGTGAAGCTGGCGTTCGGGTACCATCTTGCACGACTTCCCGCGATGGTTTGTGCCATTGGACGAGATCTGTGGAACTTTGTCAGGGATGCGGTGACTCCCGACGACATGCCTCACTTTGCCCGAACCGAGCTTCCGTACCATTTTCTGATGGGGTGGCTGCTACTACATTGTCCTTCCCTAATTAATGCTGGATTGGTGGCGGATTCTTTGGCGGGAGACGCTTTTCTTCGTAGATTTTGCGATACAAATTGGACCGTCACCGACGTGCCTGCTTGTAGGAGGGCCTTAGGCTTCTTACAGAACTATGAGTTCTTCAGAGTATCTCCTCCGTTTGGTAGCAGAAATGCAGGACATGTCTTAGTGGATGAGGGGGTTCATGCCACTAATTTGACTATTGGGGCATTTCGCTGGCTTCAGTCTATTAGACCATCGCATCTGGTGCTCCGAGACAGGAATCATGCCTATCTGGAGCCGTATCTGCCGAGTCATTTTACGTGGCAGTTCGTCTACAGTCACCTCCTTCTGGGAAACGCTAGCCCGCATCTAGAGTCGATAGGCAGCTTGATTGATGGGGCGCGTGCTTAGATGTACTACAATACCGGGTGCACGGGAGTGACTTTCACTCTGCCTTTGGACAAGCATGAGACCCATTTGTGCTATGTCGCCGCCAAATTTTACATTCAGATCAATACTTCCCATCCTCAGTATGATCGTGAATGTAGCTTGATATTGGGGACTCGGTTTGGCCCTCTTCCTACGAAAAAGGCACCGAAGGGTCGTAAGAAGAAAAGTATTGTTCCTACCTCGCAATCAGCCATAGTGCCACAGCCAGAAGCCATCTTTAGGGAGCCAACAGTGTCTCCGAAGGAGGATATGAAAGATGATAATTCTTCTCCTCCTAATCCTCCTTAGAAGAGAAAAGCTGCAACTGAATTGGTCCAGGAGCCAATCTTAAAACGGAAGAAGAAAACTGTTGCCCTGAGGAGAGCTAAGGAAATGAGTACTGGCTCGCCCCCTTTGAGGAGATCCTCCCGGCAAACTGGAAGTGGAGGAAAGGCATTGCGGGCTATTGATATTCGAGAGGTAGATCCCTTTCTCGACTCCATATCCATTCTGGTCAAACATTTAGAAGCTTTCTCACCCTTGCGTTTGTCCTTTGCTCAGAACCCTAAACTTGAGGCTGAAACTGGTACCTTTTTATCTGAGGAGGTGGACGCGACAATGGTGCCTCCTACCTATCCTTAGCCAATGGATGAGGGTGGATCTTCTTCGGTCGTAAGGGTTGAGCGAGAAGATCAGGACAGAGGCCCAGACCATAACGACGATCAGAAGATTAGCTTTTCCTATGACATATCTGTGGGGGATATGTCTGCAATAGGGACTGCGATGAAGGAGCTGGACGAGAACCAAGTCCAATCGGCTCATCCTCTTGCGGGTATGTTGCCTTTGCGCCTCTCTTCGGATGAGATTTTTCGACTTCGATTTTGCGTGCTCCTTGTGAAGCTGACCACGACTGTATGTTCCCTTGTAGTCAAGGGAAAAGAACCCCCCGCGAAGATAATATCTGCCATCAGGAGAGGGACAGAAGTGGTCCCTGGCTCCTCCAAATCTGCTGCTATGGAGGGAGCTATTGGTGAGCCGATATTGGCTACAGTAGGAAGAGTTGAGCAGCCTGCTGAGGGAGCTGTTGCTGAATCGACCCCTATTTCGGCTGAGCTTGAGGAAAACATAAGGCTCAATGGCACTCAGGGTCTTGATATTGATCTTCCTAAACAGTCTGGGCCTGCTCCTGGTTTCCCTGAAACCGCCGTTGAGGGCGCAGTCCAGGCCGAAGGTACGAAATTACGACTCTTTCGCCTTCTACTTTTTCGGTTATTGATGTGTATTATTTTCTCTATCAGGTTCGGCTTCTTGTCAAGTATCCCTTCCTGGAGCGGAAGAGACTTTCCAAACTTCTTCTCCGACGACCTCCACCGAAGATGACGAGATAGCCCAGGAAGTCGTTAAAGCTTTCTACTCTGTGCTGAAAGTGAAGCTTCCTGGAGTCCTGAATCGAAATACTGCCTTCGGTCCTGTGAAGGCTGTTGTAGAGTGTCAGGTAGCGGCCTTCGAGAGCATAGCCGGGTATGAGGAGCGGGCCAACACTCTGAAGAAGGTCTTGAATGACCTAGAGGGTCAGGTGGCCAGGTTCCAAGAAATCAAACAGCAGAGTCCGACGTCACTGTTCCGTACAGAGGACGAAGCTTTGATGACAGCTCTTGCTGAAGAGATGGCTACCTTTCAGGCAAGGAAGGACACCCTCGTTCAGGAAATTGGCATGCTGGCTGACCAGTACAGCCAGTTCAATGCTGCAAGTGAGGCACGTGCTGCCTCGAAGAATAGGCTGGCTATGCAGATTACTGAGAAGCACAATCATATTGCACAGATCATGAACGAGATCGCCCAATTGGAAGCTGACTTGAGGGCGACATCATCTGAACAAGAGGATTATCTGTCCCATGCTGCCATGACTGCCACCACTTCTGTCAGTTTAGAAGAACAGCTGGCGAAGTTGGAGGGGGAGCATCAGAGTCTGATCCTCTTTGAAGATGAAGCCGCTCGTCAAGGAGAGGCACGGCGCCGAGCTGCTGTGAAATCTGAAGTCGAGATTGCAGCTCTGAGTGACAACATAAACCGCCTGTGTATCCCGTAGATCTTTTGTAACTCTTTTTTTTTGGCCGTCACGGCTCTTGTACCTTTTTCCCATCTTTTGATAGACGTTCAAGTAAAAAGTAAAGACTCTTTTTAGAAGTGAATGTGGTTTTGTTGAAATATCGATGCTAGAGGTAATGTGGACGTAGCAAGGACATTTCTGATGGATATTCTGCTGGGGAAATTTTATGTGGACCTATTATCCGTTTTATATTAGAAAGATTTGAATATAGATAATAAGTTGAATGAAGCTACTAGTAGATGGACCTATTATCCGTTTTATATTTGAATGATTCGAATATAGATAATAAGTTAAATGAAGCTGCTAATAGAGGTAATATGGACGTAATAGCAGAGAGTGTTCTATATCTGACTAGAGGTAATATGGTCATCGAAAGATATATAGCATTAGAGAGGAATGGATAGTTCAGAGGTAGTATGGACATGACTATCTTTGATGAATGTTTTGCTCAGAGGTTATGTGGACACGGCAAAACATTTGATCATTCTGCTGGGGAAATAATTTTTGAAAAATAGTTCAGGGGTAATAGGAACGTGATTTGTTTTCGTCAAACCGAGTTTGGACAGAGTCAAAAATGAAAATGATTCCACTAGGGAAATATTTAGAGGACCTATTATCCAAGGCGTATTCATGACTCTTGAAATACGGATAATAGTTAGATAGTTTTTTTTGAATCATATAAACATCGTATTGTATATTTACATGACTAAACATATGTAAACATTATATAAAAGAGGTTACACATAGTACTTCTTCAGGAACTTACCGTTGATAGGCATCATGAGCAATTCACCGTCAGGCTTGGTCAGTCGGTACGTACCGTTAGAATACACCGATTCTATGACGAAAGGATCTTCCATTTAGGCTAGAATTTTCCTTTTGTTTTGTGCGTCATGACCATCGGTCTTCTCATTACTAGGACCATATCGTCGACCTGGAAGACCCTTTTCTTCACCTTTTTCTTGAAAGCTCTGGAAAGGCGTGCTTGGTATTGCTCAATATGTTGTTGAGCTAATAAGCATTTCTCATCTAGCGCTTAGAGCTCTTGGAGTCGCAGACGATAGCTTTCTTCAGTAGTCAGCTCGCTGGCTAGGGCTACTCGAAGAGAAGGAATCTGGATTTCTAGGGAAAGAACTGCTTCGCTCCCATAAACCAGAGAGAATGGCGTACTACCTGTTGGAGTCCAGACCGTTGTGCGATAGGCCCATAGACATTTGCCGAGCTTCTCATTCCAATCGCGCTTGCTTGAAGACACGAACTTCTTGAGAAGTTTGATGATGGTTTTGTTGAAGGCTTCTGCTAGCCCGTTAGCCGCTGAATTATAGGCAGTAGAGGCTACGTTCTGGATTCGATTCTTATCGCAGAACCGATAGAACACATGGCTTGCGAACTGTGGACCATTATCATGGATGATTCTGCGAGGTAGGCCGAAGCGGTAGATGACGTGATGTTTGATAAAACTGATCACGTTTGACGTCTTTACTTCGGTGAGCGGTATAGCTTCCGCCCATTTGGAGAAGTAATATCGGTTATGGCTAGAATGAACCGATGTCCCTTGGAGGATGGCGGGCTGATTGGTCCTATGACGTTTATGCCCCAGGCTTCAAATGGCCAAGATGCTGCCGTCGGGTGCAGAAACTCCGAAGGTTGGTGAATGAAATCGGCGTGGAACTGACAAGCTCTACACTTCTTTGTATATTCAACAGCATCCACTATCATTGTGGGCCAGTAATAATCCATTCGTTTGAGGCGATCTTGTAATTTGGGGCCTGGTTGATGTGCACCACAAACTCCATCGTGGCGCCTCCCGGAGTGCATGTTTGGCTTCTATGTCTAATAAGCATCGTAACAGTAGTCTGTCGTAAGAGCGTCGGTACAACATCTTGGTAGCTGTGTCGTAGTAAAATCTGAGGGATCGCCTTTGGATGGATACTGCTTCCTTCAGGTCCTCGGGGAGGATTCCATAAACAGCGTAGTCTATGAAGGGAAATCTCCAATCTTTAGCATCGATGTTTGTTTCTGCTGCGTAACTGTGATGAATATGCAAGGCATCTTTCACACAAAATAGTTCTCGACCAGACACTGTGATCGACTGCTGAGTATTGGTAGGAACGGTCAAGGAAGCAGCGGGACCGGCTAGAGCATCTGCCTGTATATTCTGTAGTTGAGGTACGTGCTCGATGAAGAATCCAGCGAAAGTAGATGCAAATTCGATTGTTGCTCCGTGGTAGGGGATGAGATCTTCATAGCAAACTTCGTAATCCCCTCGGACCTGACTAACTATTAGCTTGGAATCACCGTAAGCCTCTAGATAGTCAACTCCCAGTTGCTTCGCCAGTTTTAGGCCGATTATTAGGGCATTATATTCAGCCACGTTGTTGGTGCATGGTTTCACGAGAGAATATGCACGGTGTATAACTAGATGATCAGGTGACACGAGCACGACACCTACTCCAACCACGATGTTCCCTTTGGGTCCTGTTCTTGATGCACCGTCGAAGAACATTCGCCAGATGGGGATTTTTTTGGTTGTAGTGTTAGACTCTACCACTTCGTCGGAGATTTCAGCGTAGAGTTTGGATGACTCCGACATCGGGTGAGCTGCTAGGAAATCAGCTAATGCTTGGCCCTTTACTGCCTTCTGAGGAACGAAGATCATATCGTACGAAGTTAACAGCATTACCCATGTAGCTAAATAGGAATTGAGAGAGCCCGATTTAGTCATGAGTTTTATGAGAGGGTTGACTTTAGATATAATGTGGATGGTCTGCCCAGACACATAGTGGTGTGTCTTCTGGATGGCAAATACTAGTGCGAGGCATTCCTTCTCCACCGGTGTGTATCTGTGCTCGACACCCACCATTGTGCGGCTGAGGTAGTAGATTGTCTGCTCATGGCCGCCTTCGTTCTTCTGAGCTAAGAGGGCGCCAAGGGAATGATCCATAGCACGGACATATAGTAAGAAGGGCTTCCCCATTATTGGGGCAACCAATACTGGAGGGCTTGTAAGATACGCCTTGATGTCGTCGAATATGCGTTGACATTGTTCAGTCCAGACGAAAGATACGCCTTTCTTCATGAGCTGAGTGAATGGTTGACACCTTCCAGAGAGGTTCAAAATAAATCGTCTGATGTAGGCTAGCCTTCCTTGTAGTCCTCATAGCTCTTTGAGGTTTCTTGGAGGGTGCATGTCGAGAATAGCCTTCACTTTCTCCGGGTCCAGGTGTATACCCTTTGAAGTGATGACGAAACCAAGGAACTTGTCGCTGGAGACTCCCAGGAAAGACATGGTTGGATTCATCTTGAGTTGGTGTGCACGTATTAGTTCGAACACCGTTCTCAAGTCTTGGAGGTGGTTGCCCTTGAGACGACTTTTGACTGTGATGTCGTCTACGTGGCACTCTACAGTTTTACGCAAATAATCGTGAAAAATTGTGTTCATGGCTCGCTGGTATGTTGCCCCTGCATTCTTTAATCCGAAGGGCATCACCGTATAGAAGTATACCCCCAACGGTGTTCGAAAAGATGTGTGCTTCTCGTTATCGGGGAACATCTTGATCTGGTTGTAGCCTGAGAACCCATCCATGAAGGACATCCGCTCGAAGCCGTAAGTATTGTCGATCATTACGTCAGTGATCGGTAGGAGAAACTCGTCTTTCGGGCATACAGAGTTCAAATCACGGTAGTCGATACAGACTCGAACTTTTTTGTTCTTTTTCATGACTGGAACGATGTTGGCAACCCAGTCTGGGTGTTGTTCCTCTCGAATGAATCCACTAGCAATAAGCTTCTTGACTTCATTCTTGATGGCTTCCATGACGTCTGGTCGGAATCGTCGTTGTTGCTGCTTCACTGGCTTAGCTTTAGACGAAATGTTCAGGCGGTGCACGGCGACTTTAGGGTCCAAGCCTGGCATGTCTTTATAGCTCCATGCGAAGACGTCGATGTATTCTCTTATAAGCTGTATAAGAGATTGGCGTTCATCGCCAGATAGGCTTTTGCTGATGAAGATTGGTTTGAAGGATGCTTTATCTCCTAGATTGACTTGGATGACCTCGTCTTCGGTAGGTGGTTCCCGTTGTTCGAAGTGCAGCTCCCACCTGGTGTCCATCTTTTGAGCCCATTGTTCGAGTTCGATTGATTGGACATCGTCTGTAATTTGGTCGGCAGAAACCATATTGACGGACAGAGTTGCTTTGAACATGTCGCCAATGCTGGAGTCTGAGTCCCAGAGGGAGGAATCAGAAGAATGAGAATAACGATCTGCTTCATTATCTGATCTTTCGGGAGTTGTTGGAGGAGAGACATAGCCCAAACCAATACAGCTTTATTGATAGTAGTTCTCGGGTTTGCCGGGAGGAGCAAAGTGTCGTATTGGCAACCGTCGTCCTCGGCCGTAATTTAGCCCTTTGTCGCTTTTGATGTCATATCCCATATTCTGGATGATATTCTTGGCCTGCCAACTATACCAAAAAAGTTGTATTTTCCCAAAGTCATAGTCAGCTTATGTGTTGTGCTTGGGAGAAGTAGAGTCTAGAATGAACTTTCTCTCGCCAATTATACGATCAAAGATGATTAGCTCTTCATCTTTCTTTCTGGCGGGAACGATGAAGTAGAGGATATCTTCAGGGTAAACTTTTTCCCGTAAGTGGGGTGTTGTGACCGGCATGCAGAGGTGTGGTCGTTTGCCGTTCTCTAGAGCGTATATCGTATCTATGTAGTGGTTTACAGACTGATAGACTTCGGAGTAATTCAAAGATAAACCTTTACTAAGAAAATACGTAAGTTCTTCTTCAGGGATAACATCATCCGCTGAAGGTACATTATTATAAGTATTGATATACTCATTGATAGAATCATCATCTGGAAGAGGAGCCACAGTCTTGGCCGAGTTCACCACGTAGGTGGGACGGGCATCAGTAGGTTCCTCCCGGGGTGTTTTGCTGAGAGTGATGGTCAGTGGCATGACCTTGTCAGGGTTCTTCTTTTTCACCCAGATTGTGAGAGGCTTCGGAGTACTTTTTGGAGTAGTACGTCCTCTGACTCGGATAATCAGGGGACCATCATTGGAGGATGGACTTGCTTCAGCTTTATTGTCAGCTTCATTGTCGTCATCCTTGGGGGTTGAGATTGGTAAAGTATCGAATCTCCATAGTAAGCTTCGATGCCTTTGAAAGGATCAACAACGGTAAACTCCGTCTTTACGATGCCGTCGATGTTGACATACTTGAAGCATTGGTGAAGTGTGGAAGGAACGATCATGTTCTCGTGTATCCATGGACGTCCCAACAAGATGCTGTAGGACACATTAGAATCGATCACATAGCAGAAAACCTCCATTCGGAGATCATCGATCTGACATTTGAGACGGATCTTGCCCAGCGGATGGCTTCGACCAGCATTGAAAGTCATGATAGTTGTGTTGGTTGCGGATAGCTTGTGCAGAGGGATTCCCAGGATTTGAAGCAGGCTTCTAGGAATGATGCTGATGGAGGATCCTGGATCGATGTGCATGCGGTCCACCTTGATCGCCCCGATATACCCTATATAGTACAGGGGTCTATCGTGACGATTATTTTTTAGTAGCATATCCTCTTGTGAGACGGTGATGTTGGGCACCACTTCCATGGTACTATGGTAGTGGGGACAGGAGACAAGATCTTCAGCGGGAGCTTTAACTTCAACGAGGTAAGAGTCGGCGTGTAGCAATGCCTCGCTTAAGGCCTTCCGCATTTCTTTGGAGAGTCGCAATAGATCGAACAGAGACAACCTGGCAGGTAAATTGGCTAGCTGAGCCAGTATATCAAAGTTGAAGGGTCGATCCATGCCTTCAGGAGCTGGCGTCTTTAGAGATTTGTCAAACTGTGTCTCTTTTTTCTTGGATTTGTTCATGGTTTGAGGCTTAGACGGACTGGCTTCTAAGCTTGTGGAGGCAGCAGGAGCTTGAGGAGGTACTACTTCTTCTTGTGCGCGATCGTATGTCCGAAGATAAGTCTTTCCTGATCGCGTTTGGCCAGATAGAACCTCGTAGATGGGGGAGGTTACCATATGGCATGGCTTGAGTTTTTTGCCCTTTTTTGCTTTGGGAGGCGCTACCCCCTGCGTCACTTCTTGGACAAGGTCTGGGTGGACCCACATGATCTCGCCATGTTCAGTTGTGAGTAGGACCAAAGTCGGGTTGCGAGCTAGTGGTAGGTTGATGACTTCCGTCGTCGCCTTGGGGATCGAGACCACGCCGTCTGGGGCTTCTGTAGGAGGAAAGTCGCCAAACTGAAGAGAGATCATGTTAGCAGATACGACCTTGTCTTCAGCTTCGAGGTTGATCACTTGGCTGTCGATAAGCTGTTGTATCTTCTTCTTTAGGACGATACAGTCCTTGGTGGAGTGATGTACATATTGATGACAGAGACAGTACTTGGGATCATTGAGTTGGCTTGCCTCTGTAGGACGTCGTGGTGGAGGCAATGTCAGTTTATTACCCTTCGTCAATGTATGAAAGATGGTGATGACATCATCTTCGTCGAAGGAGAGAGTCTCCTTAGGCTTGTTGGAGGCACCCTGAGAATTGGAAGCTCCTTTGGATGTGACGACTTTCTGGACTTCTTTCCCTTTACCCCCACGAACAGGGATAGTTTGAAGATGCTTGCCCTTATCTTCGGATTTCGGTGTCTTCAACCCAGTAGTTCCAAGTTAGGAACATCGTTTCAGCAGCATCAGCGGCTCCAATAAAAGCGGGCCATGTATCATACTTATGTATGCCCAGACAAAACTTCACTGTAGGAAGGAAGTTATATCGACAAGTATCCATAAGTTCTGAGTCTGGTATTTCGAAGGGCATCTTCAGTGCTAGCCGTCTGAAGCGTTCGATGAAGGCAATGACAGACTTAGTCCTCCTTTGCTAGGTCTTAATAAGTGTGGACATGCTAATATGCATGCCGCTCTCGTAAAACCTGTTGAAGAACAACCTCTCCAAGTCTTTAAATAAATTGATACACCCGTCAGGCAGACTGCAGAACCATTCGAAGGCTATCCACTGCAAGGTGCTAATAAACAACTTTGACAGGAACGGATTGTCTCTGGGCAAGTGCAGAGTCTGCGTGTTGAAGTACGACATGTGCTGACGGGGAGAAGTCAACCCGTCAAATGAGTTCAGCGTCAGCAGTTTGTAGTTTGGAGGGCAAGTAGCGTTCTCTCACTCAGAGGGATACGGTTGACATATCCCCATCTTCTGAAGCTCGTCTTTGTGCGAGATGGTGTCGAGACGAGCGACCAAGGAATCAATTGCATCCTGTTGATTGAGTAGGTATTGGGAAACGGCTGCTGAACGGTTGTCAGGCATTGTTGACGAAGGACCACCCCCAGCATTCATAAAATTTGGAGGAGGCACAACGAAATGATACTCCTTTTGTAGTGAAGGAGGGTTGTTGCTGTGAGCCGGACAAGCATGGGCCGAGACATTTTGTTGAGGTGGAGGAACAGTCCCAGCAGCTTGAACTGCCATGATGCTGGTAAGCATATCAGTGATCTTGGTAAATGTTGTTTCAAGGTCCTCTAGCCGTTTGCTAGTCTGATCAGCAACTTTTTCAGGTCTTTGTCCGTCCATCATGTATATAGATAGCATACGAGGATGAACAGAGGAAGCAGTGCAACTGGTGCTGATATTGTCTGTCTCCGAGTGGATAAGTCCTTCATCTTCAGGTAGAGGAGGTAGATAGTCGCCATCGGATTCGAAGGGATCATCGTCCTCTGGAAGGCTACCCCCAGTATGGGGGTCATCTGCTTCAGATTCTGAGGGAATGCTACCCCTGGCTTGGGAATCTTTATCGTCTATACGGAACCTCGCCTTTAATCGAGTGCCCATATAGACCCCTTCGGATGTGACAGCCTGTCGGCCCTCTGTTGGTATACTTCTTCTTCTTCTTCTCGCGGAGCTAAGAGAGAAAGTTGGGTTCGTAGTCCACCGTCTTTGATTGGGGCTTCCGTAAGGGGGACCCCACGAAGCTACGTTGGATAAAACACATAGTGGCTTCTCGTCATCAGAGAAGTACAGCCGTCGAAACACAAACTTTCTCTGAGGCGCTCTTGTTGTTTTGGAGCAACAACAGTTGATAACAATACTGGTGCACGGAAGTGCACTATGAATTGTTATGTTCTCCTTCGATTTATGCTTATGATTTATCATGTCGCGCAAGTCGACGGAAGGAAGTTTTGCCTTACAACCCATGTTGCATGCATCGCCGAGCTTTGCATGCGGGTTCGTAAGGAGAGTAGGCGCATCTAGACTCAGTTCATGTGCAGGGGCAACCCCACACCTAAGTTCTGTGATGTCCTTGAAGACAGCCCCGTGCTATACGCGTTGGGACCTGTCTTTTTGTTGTGGGCGCATAGGCCTTGGAGACTGGCTTTGGGCGCATGCTCCTTGATAGAATGTCTGAGCCTCCTTGATGTGGGCGCATAGTATGGATCCAGAGAGCCTGGGCGCATAGCCTTGGGCGCATGGCTTTGGATGCCCAGCCTGCTGAAGACAAAAGTGTTCTGGTTGGGGCTATGCGCCCAAACACTCCCTTGGGCGCATGGCCTTGGGCGCATGCCTGGTGGAGCAGCGCTGTTTCCCGCCAGTTTGGCTTCCTTCGTTTGTGATCCTCGTCGGGTTCGGCCAGAGTATCGTACACCCCGATACTTGGCATCGTAGTATTTTTCTTTGCCAAGTCTCGGGTGTTGAATACCCTATTGTTGGTTGTGCAGGAAAGAAGTCACTGGGCTAGTAGGGCCCGGAACGGTGTGAACCTTCTCCGTTTGGGGAACTTCTGTGGCAGAGTCATGCGCCCATGTAGCAGAGTCATCTAGCTGCATATCTGCTATGACACTAGCAGGATATGCACAGCGAGCCTTCGGAAGCCAAGTTTTGCGAGACTTGTTTGGCTTTGCTGATTTTGAGGGAGTAGAGCCGTCCCTCGAGAGCATCTCTTCGAATGCCTGCTGATCGAACTTTACGATCAACATCTTCTGAGTACTCTCCACTTTGTCGGTATCGGATTGTATTACCACCTTCTCGTCAGAAAAAAAGGTAGTCCCCAATAAAGTCGCCATTTTTGTGGACACACACAAAAAAATGCTGTCTTTTTTTATTGGCGCAAGGCACCACAAATCGAGTACGCCTGAGAGATCCTGCACTGAGGATCCCCGAGTACAAAAAAAATTCTGGGGAATGGGACGATGGAGATCGAGCGGCAGTTTCTCCTTTACACCGTTGACACTCCGATTACAAAAGTGGGAGAAAACCTAAGAAAATTGCTAACTCTCGGCTCACTCGCAAGAAGTGCAGCAATTTGGCTCTTGAAAATGCTCTACGTTCTCTGTGTTTGAAGAGGGATGAGGCCCCCCTTTTATAGTTGTTCTCGAGCTGGAATGATGTTATGCGCCCACATGAGGAAACACGTTGGTTCTTATGTGGGCGCATAGTCCTGCTTTGGGCACATATGATGTAGGCGCATACAGGCTGCAAGATCGTAGGTTGGTCGTGGTGTTGATGTGGCCGCATGCTTCGGTGCATGACTCTCGTGGAGACTGACGTGGTCATGCGCTTCGGTGCACGTTTTGATCGTGGCTTTGACTGAGTCAGGCTTGGGCGCATAGCCATGTCTCAGGCTATGTGCCCTCCTTTCGGAGGAGCTAGTCTTGGGCGCATGGAGCTACACTTGACTGGGCGCATGGAGTTATACTGACTGGGCGCATGGATCTTCATTGAGTGGGTGTATAGGGTTACACTGACAGGGCGCATGGAGCTTCACTTGTCTTGGGCGCATGGAGCTATATTTGCTAAAAAAATTCATGCTTCTACAACACTCAAACTGTTTTACAGAAAGTTATAGAAAGAATTTGACCTATTAATATATATATTTGGAAAGCTAACTTCAATACGCTTCTTTTAAAAAAAAGGGAGATTAATCATAGTCTTGAGCTAGGAGTTATGGCATTTCTAAGTTGCTCTGGCTACTAAAAACGTGGATAAAAATTATGACGAATTTGGGTTGTTTTGGACAAAAGAAACACATATAGGCCAAGATACTTGGATACCAACATATCTATCTAAATAAAAATTATTCTAACTATCCTAACTAAGATCAATCCACTCTCTAACCATCCTAAAACTGAAATTAAACCACAAAATAGCCTATTTGCTTAAACACAAACACATGGGGTGTCCTATATTGGAAACTCCACAAGTAGGACACCAAACCTATTCAAACTTCCTAAAGAGGACACCAAAGAGCCTCAAATTAAAATCTACTGTTTGTACATGCATGGGGGTGGATCCTATGGATTCAAATCTAACTAAAATGTAAGGAAAATTGAAATAGAGAGATGGTTATACCTATCGGAAGTGGGATCCCAATGATACACTCAAAGGACACGGTTCTGACACGAAAGCTTCTCCAAAATGGACACCCTTCCTTGCTCCTTGCTCCCAATCCTTGCTAGTACCTTTTCCTTGGTTGAATGAGAAGAAATGATGAAAGATTGGAAGAAGAATGGAGGGATTTGGAGATCAAAATCAAGAGGGAAGCTCTCAAGTTTGTGGAAGAACAAATTTGGGGAAAAATAAGGCAAGTGTGAAATGAAAGAGAGGGACACCTCTCCCCCTATAGGTGGATGGCCATACATGCCCTAATGGTCCTATGTGAAATATCCAAGATGCCCCTACAAGTCTCCTTTGGGTCAACATAAGTCATGACAAGGTTTGTGGTCAAAAAGGTCAAGTTTAAGTCTCTAATTTAACCATTATAAGCAAGTGGAATTAGTCTAAACTTACTAACTTAATTAGTGGGGTTTGTGGGCCATGACTAACTAATCTTGGGGTCCCGTCTAGAGTCTAAGCTACCCGGGTCACTAACACAAGTCGGAACGAAACGAAACTCAAATCCGACTAAACAAATCCCGTAAAATCAATATTAAAATATAAAAATTCCCAAAATATTAAAATATAAAAAATGACCAAAATCACAATATATCAATTTAAATATTATTAAATTAATCTAAAATTTACCAATTAATCAAAATCCTAACTAATTCAAAAGTCACAAAATGACCAAAATACCCTTAGCCTAAAAAGTAGTAATTAGCTAAACTAATCACATGGGTTAGGCCTCCATGGTTATGGTTAGTCTATAGGCTAAGCAGCTCTAAGGTTACACTAGCCAAAGAACAAAATCATAAAACACTAATTTAATGATATTAAAATAATTAAAATTTACCAATAAATTAATAACATGATTTAAACCTATTATTAAATAATTAATTTTATAAACGTTCAAAATTACCCTCATTTTAGAAAAGTGGTGGTTACAAATCTACCCTACTTAGAAAAATTTTGTCCTTAAAATTAAGATGGTCATACTCCTTCTAGGTTAAACCCCCAACAATCAAGGTCAAGAAAACTATATCTAAAACATGCAAAGTGTGGTCCTACTGGTCGTGATATCACGGTCTTGATTAGGGTCACTATACTATCTATCACAGCACAAAACATCTTGACAGGTACTAATGGAATCACAGAAAAAGATGGAAAGAAGAACAGGAAAGACAGACCTGCTAACCCGTCACCTGTAACGTCGGTCTACTCGACTGTCAGCGCAAAAGCCCTGCCCTTCTGGGCTATATCCCTCTAATGGTGCGGGGCACGGTACTGCGCTACAGGTGGCCTAGCTCCCTCTATCTGATATATGATACTCAAGTAACATCCACACTGATATTCCATTCCATCATACTAGGGCACCATATATATGGTATCTATTCTAAAATCTGATAATCATACTCGTCTATCCAGAACTATGTTACCAGAATCCTCGTTTCGCCAGTAAGTACAACAGCGATAATTCGTAGAGTCCACAACTAAGGTACATACCTCTAGAATCATGGTATTTAAAATTTTTGCATAGTCGCTAACTTGGCTGCGAAAATTTTAAATTTCCACACCCGAAAAATACATCCAAAATCAGACTCTATCTCATCGCCAAACCAGCTAATATGGATGTAGAAGACTCTAGATTCCATGACTGAGGCAACCTAGCCCATAATGTTATCTTGGTAGAAAATTAAGTCAACAATGAATACCAAGAATAAAACTCAACGATGAACAAAGAAGTAGACAGAAACTATTGGAATCGAATTTCGAGATAGTTTATAATAAGATTCTCAAGGGTCATCCCAGGAATCTTCTCAAGTAGTCCTAACTGTGATTGAGTAACTCTCTATACTGCCTAATCTTATATCCTAACAGCAGGCTCCTAGCAGCACTCTAAGTCGAGCACCACTACGAAATAGCACTAGTTGCGACTCTGACCTGTATGGGCCACCACAAAAATGTGTCACGACCTGCACCCTAAGTAGGGGTACGAGCACATGGGTACGTCCAGCCTACGCCGCAGAATCGGCGGTAGAACGATGTATAGGTCGTCTATAACATACAACATCTAGACACAATATAAAGGTACCTGTCATCTCCGTACAAAGGTATATAATATCACAACTCAATCACAAGACATCTAAGGAAGATAGCACGAAATATAAAAGATATGATAGAAAAAAAATAACAGAAATAGATGTAAGATCCCACACAAGTTTAGTGTTAAAAACATAATAAAAATCCCAAATAATATATATACTATAAGTCTGAAGTACTAGCTGGATCGCAGTCCAGTCAATCCTAACTAGTCTAAGTCTAAGCAGGCGGTGTGTCCTCAATGGACACCGGCTCCACATGGATGTCCATGTAGTACTCACCGTCTATGCCAAACCCATAGAAGGTCAAGCAGTCAGTATCTATATCATCTGTAAACATCAACGGGGTTATCCTGTCAGGATATGAGCAAGTACAAACACTAACAGCAGTTCCATGTGAATTGACAAATTCTATAAGAGACAATTATAATAAAATACAAGATGAAATATCGAGACTGGAATATAAACAGGATATGTAAAACTGGATATCATGTCAGGGTATAAAATACTGGAATGTAGAACAATACAGGATATATGATGTATAAACTAAATATAAAATGTGCCACAAATTATTAGAGCGTTATGTGATCGGCTTGGAAAATCGGACAGGCTATCCACTTGGCCCGGCAATCACAAGAAAATCTCTGGAAAGGGTCATGTCGGCCAACCTGGATAACGAGCACAAGTAATAAGATCTCGCTACACCCTACGTGAAGTGAGGGTGGCGCAAGCACAAGAATATAGTGACAGGGTGGCTTGATCACATAGCCCCTAATAATTCCCCATCCCCGAGTAGTATAATGGATCCGAACATGTCACGTCATGACACAAAATTCAAAAACAGGGGGCCAGCCCACTCCTAAATCGGTGTCTATATAAGTACAAGAAAAATAAGATCGAACAATGTACCAGTATACCAGAAAAGTCCAGGAATAACATCTCATGACAGGATCCGACATATACTAGTTCGTAAACCATCGTATCGGGAATCAAGTAAGACACTACAACTGAATCGGATATAGCAGATATCAAGACAATGAAAACTATCAGTGAATGTACTCGCCTGCGGTCCTGAGCTGTCAATGAGAATAGATGCTCAAGGTGATATCGCAGACCTAAAGATGAGATATCATGAGTTAATTAGGGTTTAACAGTGTATGACATGATTTCTAGTATATGCTATGCAAATCTAGGTCAAACTCAATCAAACTAAGTTACACCAAGTCAACTAAGTCAAACTAAATCAAACTAGATCAAACTAGGTCATGCTAAGTCAATCTAAGTAAATCTAAGTCATACTAAGTCATACTACGTCTAACAAAGTCAAACTAGTTCAAATAAGGTCAAACCAAGTCAATCTAGATCATACTAGGTCAAGGATTGACATACAGTTGACTTTTGGTCAACTGGTCATCTCTGGTCAACTTCTAATCTAATATAGGTCAAACTGGCTAATAGTTGACTCACAGTTGACTTTTGGTCAACTGGTCAACTCCTAGTCCAATCTAGGTCCAAAGTTGACTTGCAGTTGACTTTGAGTCAAAACAGTCAACCTTAGTTAAACAGGGTAAAATCTAAGTCAAGTATCCTATTCCTAACCTTTACCTACCAAGATAACTCACTTCTAACCATTATCTACCAAGATAATCCACTTCTAACCATTACCTACCAAGATAACCCACTTCTAACCATTACCTATCAAGATAACCATACTTCTAACTATTACCTACCAAGATAACCCGTCTTAACCATTACCTACCAAGATAACCCAAGTCTAACCATTACCTACCAAGATAACCCAAGTCTAACCATTACCTACCAAGATAACCCAATACCTTAGATACTAGGTAATATCCTTACCTTAGTAATATATTACCTTAGGTTAGTAGATAACTCACTAACCTAGGCTAATAGATCCTACTAATACTTTAGACTAGTATCTTACCGTCTATCTCAATATCCTACCAATACTTTACCCTTAGACTATAGGTAATCTCCATTACCTTGTCAATACCTTAGACATTACCTTAGCCTACTAATTTATCCTCTAAGATACTGATTTGTATCTTAGGATACCCACTCATCTACATCCTAAGACACTAACGTAGATACTAGATACTAGTAAGATACCAACTTATATCTTACCCCAAGATACCATATACCTTAGCCCTATTGATATCCTAATACCAATATCTTAGTTGAAAACCCAATACCTTAATCTAGGTATAAATACCTTAACTACTAAGATACCAATCTTAAATATCTAATATCTATCCTAAGCTACTAGCTAACCAATAACTTAGATATCTAACCTTAGTTACCTAGGTAAACCCAATACCTTACCTTGTAATAAGGTAAACCCATTACCTTAAGGTAAGGTAAACCATTACCTTGGTTGAAAACTAATACCTTAACCTCTAATACTAATACTTTAAATATCTAGCCTCTAATCATCCACCCTAAAATATTAGATAGACAATATCTTAGTATCTAATACCTTAGTATAAAGTAAACCCCCTCTACCTTGTAGGTAAGTCCCCTTTACCTTGTAGGTAAATACATTACCTCAAGGTAATAGGCAAATACCCAAAATATCCTAAGATACCACTATGGTATCTCAAGATATCTCTCTATATCCTAACTTATATCTCTAATACAAGATACTAACCAACTCTAACATATAACTTCTAACCATCTATTCTAACTTAGAAACCTAACACAACTAACATCCACTAACTAATAATCTAACCATAACATATATGTATATATATCCATCTCTAACTCTAACCAACTAACATATGTCATCTCTAACTAACAATAACATAGACTAACACAACTAACTATCTAACTTATACAAGATATTGCTATATAACTTCTAAGATACTTCTAACCTCTACATAGATTCTAACATAACCACTAACATACTAACATATCCATACATACAACATCTAAATCTATCTCTACTCCAACACTAACACACACACAAACACATATACCAAATCTATCTCCTCTCTTCTAACACATCCACACACATCTATATACAAACACACTACCACTCAACCAAAACACAAATCACTCAACAAACCACACTAGTCTCAAGTCAAATAGGATGGCATGATCCTCCCAACTCTCTCACCTTCACAACACACATACACTACACTACCATCTATACAACATCAAACACACACTAGCATATATCCTCTATCAATCTTACTTCTCTCTACTAACCATACACATCCTTATCTTATTCAAATACACACACTATACTAACATATATTACCTAACAATAATATACATATATATATATGTACTATATCATACATATTTTTGACAACTTATGATACCTACATTCACATGATATCTATACTACATAGGCTCATAGGATACACAAAATATCTATGTCGTATACTCACTCTTCTACTTAAAATAAATACTGTACCAATTGGGCCTTCACTAAATTCTAGGATTAATTTATGTTGTAGCTCTTCGTGTTAGCTTTCCGAAACTTCAAACGGATCGCATTTTCGTGTCCGGAAGCTCCCAAAATCGCGAAAACACTGAAACGCGTTCATCTTTCGGACAGCTGACACTCAAATATTTTACAGAAAGTTCTAGAAAGAATTTGGCCTATTAATATATATATTTGAAAAAATAACTTCGATACGCTTCTTTAAAAAAACGGAAGATTAATCGGAGTCTTGAGCTAGGAGTTATGGCATTTCTAAGTTGCTCTGGCTACTAAAAACGTGGATAAAAATTATGACAAATTTGGGTTATTTTGGACAAAAAAAACACATGTACGCCAAGATACTTGGATACCAACATAGCTATCTAAATAAAACTTATTCTAACCATCCTAACTAAGATCAATCCACTCTCTAACCATCCTAAAACTGAAATTAAACCACAAAATAGCCTATTTGCATAAACACAAACACACGGGGTGTCCTATATTGGAAACTCCACAAGTAGGACACCAAACCTATTCAAACTTCCTAAAGAGGACTCCAAAGAGGCTCAAATTAAAATCTACTTGTCGTACATGCATGGGGGTAGATCCTATGGATTCAAATCTAACTAAAATGTAAGGGAAATTGAAATAAAGAGATAGTTATACCTATTGGAAGTGGGATCCCAATGATACACTCAAAGGACACGGTTCTTGTCACGACCCGCACCCACTGTTAGGGTACGAGAACGTAACAACGCCCAGCCTACACCGCAGTATCGGCGGTAGAACGCTGTCCTAGGTCAATCATCTATCAATACCAAGTACCTGTACAGTTTATACTCTCCGAATGGAGGTGACATAACCATATACATCTCAATCACATCTAGGGTAGAAGAACGAAAGACAGATAGATAGATAGTAACTCAAGAGAACAGTATCATAGATGAATAAGTCTAAGTGTCTAGTACAACATAATATCCAGAATGCCAACTCATAATACAACAAGTCTAAGAGTCTATATACCTCAACATCTCAAAATACAACTCAGATGTGAGACAAAAAGATAATACCGAAAGACTGTCCAGCTAAACTAGCCTAGACTACTGGGGCAACATCCTCAGCTGCAGGTGGATCCTGCTGAGGGTCCACAACATAAGTGTCATCTAGTCCTGCTCCATAGTAGGTAGTCACCAGGGCCTCATCCTCATCCTCTGTAATATTTTCAACAGGTCCAATTAGGACAGGAACGAGCACAATACATCTCACGTAGTGCATAGCAGGTTAGGAAATACGATACAGGCAATAGAGTAAGATACATGAACTGCTGAAAGGAAATATACGCTGTAAAAGAGATAGCTGTAATGAAATATCTACTGTATATAGAGAACTATAAGTGACTAGTGATGTAGAGCACAAGATAGGCATGTGAATGGCTAGAATTTATACATGATTATACTACTGAGTTTGCACATGATTACACTACTTTGGAATTATTTACATATCCACTTCTACTCCCCTGTTACCCCAATCAATACACAAGGATCTATACAAGTTATGTTATTGTACATGATATCACATGGGACCCATGAAAGGGTGCACATGATAGTATACATGAGGGCTCAGTAAACATGAGAGTACATGATCACATGAGTGCACATGAATAATAGAAGCATAGGAGTACATGATGATAGTGAAACACACATAACATGAAGTACCCGATGCTCCCGAGGGGGATAACATCTCATGTAAAGATCCATATAGTACCAATCCGTGTTACCAATGTGACAGCATCAAGTAAAGTAATCTAGAGCGAGAAGTAAAGCCTGAACAAGTATGAAACGGTCAGAGAATGTACTCGCCTGATAACTGAATGTCTGAAGAAGATATACTGTCTGAGGAGAGGTGTATGGCTCCTAATCAGAGCAATACAAGTCACAATGTATCCACAATGGTAAAAATAAAGTGTACAATGCATACTACATGATTTTAGGTCAATCTGGTCAAAAGTCAACTCTGGGTCAACTCTAATAGTCAAACTAGGTCACAGGAAGTCATACTAGATCACAGGGAATCAAACTAAGTCAAATAGAGTCAAACAAGGTCAAACAAGTCAAATACTAGTCAACATGATCAATCTGGGTCAAGTCTAGGTCAAACTTAGACCAACTAAGGTATTGGTCAAACAAAGACCAGTCAGTAAGGTAATTAGGTCAGACTAGTTAAACTAGTCATTTTAGGTTAGTCCTAGTCAAATCTAGGTCAATTAGGTCAACTTTGACCTAAGGTTGACTTTGGTCAACCCTTAGTCAACAAGGGTCAATAAGTTGGGTTTTGGGCCATTAGGGCTAGCCCCAAACCATAGGCCAATAACCTTGGCCATAGGCCATAGTCATAGGTCATTGGTTATAGGTTTCTATACCACCTATAACTAGAAGTTATACATATATATATATATATATATATATATATATATATATATATATATATATATATATATATATCTATATATATATACTCTATCTACCCATATACCAAAATAGGATTTACAATATACTATACAACTCACATACACATATTTATATAACATCACTATAGGAAAACTAATACAAATATATATATATATATATCAATATGTATATATATATATACCTATATATATATAACTCATATATATACTATATATATATATATATAGAGAGAGAGAGAGACAAAGGGAAAGAGAGAGAGACAGAATGAGAGAAAGAGTGAGGCAGTGAGAGAGAGAAATGATACTGCTGAAAAGCAGGGGGGAATTCCAGGTTCCTGGAACCAAATTCCAGTCCAAAACACACACACACAGAGGAACATATATACATATATGTATATATACATCACAACTACCTATTCACTCACCCAAATACCCTCAAAATTCACCCACACTCACACATACATATATACTACATAATTATATACTAAAAACATATAAATACATGTATATATCAGATCAAAAATAAGTTTGAAATTTATTTCTGAAAACTGGGAAAAATCCCAAAACTGAAAACTGTGCACTGTTACTCGATAACTAGGTAAACCTAATTTCTCCTACAAATCGAGCTAAGACCCAAATCAAAGGGTTTGTAACTAAGCCCCTAGGTGTCCTCTAGTGTCTAGGGTTCCTGATACTGTACCACGACACGACACAACGTGTCCAAACACAAAAGAACCCAAACGGGTAAATCACAGTGTCACAGCGTCGTGCACGCGTACACTTAGCTCTAGGACACGACACACGTGATATTGTGTCTCGTGCTCGTGTCAGTAGGTAGGGTAGGTCTAGGGGTATGTGTCAGTGTGTCTGTACGGTGTCCACGTGTCTCACAGAGTCGACATGAGACACGTATCAGTCGAGGAAACTCGACTGTTACACACTGTTTCAGACAGCGTCGTGCGGTGAGTCACGTGCCTCGTGCTCGTGTCACAGGACACGACGCACCACGTGCTCGTGTCCACGTGTACGCCACATGAAGGGCTACACGATGGTGTCATTACGAGGCACCCAAGTGTCGTGTCCGCGCGACACGACACGCTCGAAGTTGCCCTCGCGCGCGTGTGCACTAACAGCCCGTGTCCAGTGCGAGTGAGTTTTCTCACTCGACACGACACGAGGCGACACCAAATTTTGGGGGCATGTTCGCAGACATTGCCCCCGTGTCCGTGTCAAAAATCTCGTGTCCTAGTGCACTGTACAGTGAGTACGAGAGGTGAGGTAGCAGGGCATTAAAGTGTGCACTGTGCTGTGTCCTGGCAGTGTGTCCAAGTCGATTTTCGACACGAAAAAGACACCGTGTCGTGTTCAGTCAAGTGGGGTTGTGACCTAGGTGTCTAGGGCTACCCAAAAACATATTTTGTTTCACATTTAATAAAAACCAGTTCTTTGTGGCATTTCAACAAACACAGTTTCCTAGTCTAGGATACGTGTCCGATACGGACACCAAACCAACTCAAACCTTCACCAAATTTGTCCTACAGTACCCTAGTACCTAGATGCATGCAAATATGAAGAGAAAACACAAAATTAACATGGTTTATGGACATTTACCTATTTGGTGAAAAATCAAGAAAACACCCAAGTAGGGGGGGTGTTCTTCCACTTGGTGATGCCCAAAAGCTTCCAAATTCCTTGATAGCAGGCCCTAACTAGTACCCTCTAGTGTAGGGGAGTCCAATGCAAAAGACTAGAGTGAATTTGGTTTAAATTTGAGGAAGTTATCAAGGTTTGAAGAAATGGGATTTTTCTATGTTAAAATTCATGTAAAATTCTTCATGAATGATACATTGGGTTAATATAGGATGGTGTAGGGCTAGGGGGGTGCCCTATGGCCGGCCAAGACTAGGGGGGTGTCCTTGGGCTTGCTTCATGGAGAAGGCAAAGACTTTAGGTGCTAAAGGCTTGATCTTTTGAGTGATTCAAGCAAAATATCTAAAATGTAATATCTAGATATTTATCCTCCTTTACCCAATGTAAATATCTTTCCCCTAATCATTCTAGGTTAGTAGCTAACCTCTAGATTAGTGCTAAACTAGGTTAGGGACTAACATGACACTTAACAACAATTAAACAATAATAAAAACACATATATCCAAATAATTCTAAATAAATCCTAGAAAATTACCAAAATACCCTTTAGGCTAAAAATCACTAATTTGGTGTTCTAAGCCTATGGCTAAGCTCTCATGGTCATGGCAACTTCTAGGTTAGAGAAAACTAGGGTTTACACTAAGTTATACTAACCAAAATCACAAAGTCATAAGTCATGACTTAGCATGACTTTAGAAAATGGTTTAACTCAACTAAAACCACCAGAAAATCATACCATGACTAGAATACCACTAATAAATAATAAAAATAATAAATTTTCAAAAATTCCCAATTTCAGAAAACAGGGTGTTACAAGTCTACCCACCTTAAAATAATTTCGTCCTCGAAATTTAGATGGTCGTACTCCTCCTAGGTCAAACCTCCAACAATCAGGGACGAAGCCACTACCTAGGCAACATACAAGGTCAACAAGCAAAATATGGGTAGTAGACCTATATTGGATCATGTCCAAAAATTGGCTAACAGTTTTAGGTCATAGGGTGTCCTTAAATCAAATCGAAGCCAAAAGTAACTCCATGGGGTAAATCAGGATGGAGTCTTGGGTCAGGAAAATCGTACTAAGCAAATGAAGCATATGATGGTATGCCTGAGTGGGACACTAAGGTCATGGCTGTAGTATGTCATGTCTAGGTCTGGTATGTGAAGTCAGTTTTGAGAAAACAACTAGTCTTGTGCTCCAAATTTAAAAGTCACGGTAATGTGCCTACGATGATCATAATTTAGAGTGGGAAAGGTCTATGGCCTAAATTGAACCAAAAATCGTGATGAAATAGTGGTACCAGGGGGAACAGGTTAAATGGGACAGTATGTGGTCTCATCTAGGTACACTTAGTCATTCTAGATCAATACTGTCCTATGATATCAAAACGTACAAGCAATCTAAAGTGTCCTAATTGGGAAGATAAGGAAACAACAATCATCAAGGCTATAGGGTCGTCTACCATCCTATATGAAAATAGGTCATTAATAAGTGGGAAATCATTAAAGTTACCCTTCCATAAAAAGAAAATTGAAAATTTAGGTACAAACAATCACAATAGATTTTAGTCTTGACACGATCTAAGTTGATCAATTTTAGGATAAATCGAGATTGGGCAAGATGGGAAATCAATGAAATCAAGTATGAGCACGGGCATCCAATGATGAAGATCCAGGTCATGATTAAATTTTAATTCAATTGGATACGAATACGAGGTTCATAGGCGATAAAATAATTCCAAGGAGAATTGTCAAGGCTGTTGTGGATAAGATTCTAGGGTAAGTTTAACTGTGTCTCCATCCACGTAGATTAATATATGAAAAGCGAACCAAAATGTAATAGGTTGATCAGACCATCATGCGCCGGTTCTGATTAGACAATATGTTAGTGGGTGCGCACCCAAAAATATATCATAATCAAGCTCGAAAAATGATAAGCTTGTAAAACTAAGGATAAATTTGTAGCATAAGATATAAGTAAGGGTGGAATGATGAAAGAAGATACATAGTCCTGGTCATGGGCATAGATTAGAAAGATAAGGAAACAATAAATCACAGGACTAAAAGGGTCACCATTCTATGGTCAGAGCTACTCTATCAACTCTAAGTCAAAGGCATAACACATAATTTAATTTATTTAAGAGGAAAATTCTTGACAAAAGAGTTAGTCAAGAATTATATTAATAGCTAAAGCTACTCCTACTCCTACTTCTACTCCTAAGTAAGAGATAAAGAAACAACAAACAATCGACAAAACCAATGAACTACCAGGTCAAAACTGATTACTAATAAAGAACAGGTAGGAGCAGATAGAATTGGATTTTAAGATAGATATAATGAAGTAAGGTGGGAATGGAATTTAGAAGAACAGAACCTGCAAGCACATTGCCAACTGCCTGGGCATCCTCAACTGTCACGGCGTAAGCACGCCCCTGCTGACCTCTTCCAGCCTGTTGCTGAAACTGCATAAATCTCTGCTGTTGTGGCTGTAACGGTCCTCTCTGCTGCTGTCCTACCGGAGCCTTGGCTCCTGCTCCTGGTGCTGCTCCCTGTGCTACTCTGCCTGTGTACTGGGAACACTCCCTCAGCTGGTGGTCCGCTGCCCCACATATTAGGCACCGGCCCAACCTCTTCCTGCACTCACCCCATCCATGTCCCGACTTCTTGTAATAGGGACAACTGATTATCTTCGGGTCCTGACCCCGATACTGATGCTGCACTTGCTGAACTCCCACTGGGGTCTGCGTCTGCTGAAACTGCACAAGGGGCCTCTTGGCCTGGCCTCTACTGCTGCTGGTACCACGAGCGTCCCGTCCCCTCTTGAACAACTGTTGCCGCTGAGTTTCCACTATCTGCTGGAAGAAGGAGAACAACCGTGCCACGTCCTCTGATCCTGATGACGACTGCTGCAGAAGAACGTTCGAGATGACAGAAGAAGGTCTCAGAGTAGGGAGAGGTGCACTCCCATAGGCTGCAGATATCATAGCCTGAGCTGGCACAACAGGAACTGCAGTCTCGGGACCCTGCTGATCAGGACGAGGAGTGGTAGACCCCTCAGTGGTATCTTCCTGATCGAGACGATGAGATCCTGTCTCCATACCCATCCTGGAGACAGATCAAACAAGGAATCAATACTGAGATATAAAATAATAATTCAAGGGTGGACAGTTATTCAAGGAAGCAAACCTTCAACAGGAATTTAGATGGCAGGAATCCAGTTAAGAGTTTTCCTAATGCGATTGAGTACCCTAAAATAAGGATATTAATCTAACACAAGAAATTAAAATCACCAACTAAAAAAATTTCAAAATCATCAACTAACACCAGGATTCAAAGTTCTACAGTGAATCCTCCAAAATCAAATTCAATCAAGGGAAAAGGAGTTTAAATCGTAATTTCAAATGAGATTCTCAAGGGTCACCCCAGGAATCTCTCAAAGTATCCTAGCAGTGATTGAGTATCCACTCTCACTAAGCCTATTCCTCAACTCCTATCGCAGGCTGTAGTGATACTCTAGTTCGAATACCACTACATAAACTCGACCTGCATGGGCCACCACTAAAAACGTGTCACGACCCGCACCCACTGTTAGGGTACGAGAACGTAACAACGCCCAGCCTACGCCGCAGTGTCGGCGGTAGAACGCTGTCCTAGGTCAATCATCAATCAATACCAAGTACCTGTACAGTTTATACTCTCCGAATGGAGTTGACATAACCATATACATCTCAATCACATCTAGGGTAGAAGAACGAAAGACAGATAGATAGATAGTAACTCAAGAGAACAGTATCATAGATGAATAAGTCTAAGTGTCTAGTACAACATAATATCCAGAATGCCAACTCATAATACAACAAGTCTAAGAGTCTATATACCTCAACATCTCAAAATACAACTCAGATGTGAGACAAAAAGATAATACCGAAAGACTGTCCAGCTAAACTAGCCTAGACTACTGGGGCAACATCCTCAGCTGCAGGTGGATCCTGCTGAGGGTCCACAACATAAGTGTCATCTAGTCCTGCTCCATAGTAGGTAGTCACCAGGGCCTCATCCTCATCCTCTGTAATATTTTCAACAGGTCCAATCAGGACGGGAACGAGCACAATACATCTCACGCAGTGCATAGCAGGTTAGGAAATACGATACAGGCAATAGAGTAAGATACATGAACTGCTGAAAGAAAATATACGCTGTAAAAGATATAGCTGTAATGAAATATCTACTGTATATAGAGAACTATAAGTGACGAGTGATGTAGAGCACAAGATAGGCATGTGAATGGCTAGAATTTATACATGATTATACTACTGAGTTTGTACATGATTACACTACTTTGGAATTATTCACATGTCCATTTCTACTCCCCCATTACCCCAATCAATACACAAGGATCTATACAAGTTACGTTATTGTACATGATATCACATGGGGCCCATAAAAGGGTGCACATGATAGTATACATGAGGGCTCAGTAAACATGAGAGTACATGATCACATGAGTGCACATGAATAATGGAAGCATAGGAGTACATGATGATAGTGAAACACACATAACATGAAGTACCCGATGCTCTCGAGGGGGATAACATCTCATGTAAAGATCCATATAGTACCAATCCGTGTTACCAACGTGACAGCATCAAGTAAAGTAATCTAGAGCGAGAAGTAAAGCCTGAACAAGTATGAAACGGTCAGAGAATGTACTCGCCTGATAACTGAATGTCTGAAGAAGATATACTGTCTGAGGAGAGGTGTATGGCTCCTAATCAGAGCAATACAAGTCACAATGTATCCACAATGGTAAAAATAAAGTGTACAATGCATACTACATGATTTTAGGTCAATCTGGTCAAAAGTCAACTCTGGGTCAACTCTAATAGTCAAACTAGGTCACAGGAAGTCATACTCGATCACAGGGAATCAAACTAAGTCAAATAGAGTCAAACAAGGTCAAACAAGTCAAATACTAGTCAACATGATCAATCTGGGTCAAGTCTAGGTCAAACTTAGACCAACTAAGGTATTGGTCAAACAAAGACCAGTCAGTAAGGTAATTAGGTCAGACTAGTTAAACTAGTCATTTTAGGTTAGTCCTAGTCAAATCTAGGTCAATTAGGTCAACTTTGACCTAAGGTTGACTTTGGTCAACCCTTAGTCAACAAGGGTCAATAAGTTGGGCTTTGGGCCATTAGGGCTAGCCCCAAACCATAGGCCAATATACTTGGCCATAGGCAGTCATAGGTCATTGGTTATAGGTTTCTATACCACCTATAACTAGAAGTTATACATATATATATATATATATACATATATATATATATATATATATATATATATATATATATATATATATATATATATATATATATATATATACTCTATCTACCCATATACCAAAATAGGATTTACTATATACTATACAACTCACATACACATATTTATATAACATCACTATAGGAAAACTAATACAAATATATATATATATCAATATGTATATATATATATATACCTATATATATATAACTCATATATATACTATATATATATAGAGAGAGAGAGAGACAAAGGGAAAGAGAGAGACAGAATGAGAGAGAGAGTGAGGCAGTGAGAGAGAGAAATGATACTGCTGAACAGCAGGGGGGAATTCCAGGTTCCTGGAACCAAATTCCAGTCCAAAACACACACACACACAGGAACATATATACATATATGTATATATACATCACAACTACCTATTCACTCACCCAAATACCCTCAAAATTCACCCACACTCACACATACATATATACTACATAATTATATACTAAAAACATATAAATACATGTATATATCAGATCAAAAATAAGTTTGAAATTTATTTCTGAAAACTGGGAAAAATCCCAAAACTGAAAACTGTGCACTGTTACTCGATAACTAGGTAAACCTAATTTCTCCTACAAATCGAGCTAAGACCCAAATCAAAGGGTTGGTAACTAAGCCCCTAGGTGTCCTCTAGTGTCTAGGGTCCCTGATACTGCACCACGACACGACACAACGTGTCCAAACACAAAAGAACCCAAACGGGTAAATCACAGTGTCACAGCGTCGTGCACGCGTGCACTTAGCTCTAGGACACGACACACGTGATATTGTGTCTCGTGCTCGTGTCAGTAGGTAGGGTAGGTCTAGGGGTATGTGTCAGTGTGTCTGCACGGTGTCCACGTGTCTCACAGAGTCGACACGAGACACGTATCAGTCGAGGAAACTCGACTGTTACACACTGTTTCAGACAGCATCGTGCGGTGAGTCACGTGCCTCGTGCTCGTGTCACAGGACACGACGCACCACGTGCTCGTGTCCACGTGTACGCCACATGAAGGGCTACATGATGGTGTCATTACGAGGCACCCAAGTGTCGTGTCCGCGCGACACGACACGCTCGAAGTTGCCCTCGCGCGCGTGTGCACTGACAGCCCGTGTCCAGTGCGAGTGAGTTTTCTCACTCGACACGACACGAGGCGACACCAAATTTTGGGGGCATGTTCGCAGACATTGCCCCCGTGTCCGTGTCAAAAATCTTGTGTCCTAGTGCACTGTACAGTGAGTACGAGAGGTGAGGTAGCAGGGCATTAAAGTGTGCACTGTGCTGTGTCCTGGCAGTGTGTCCAAGTCAATTTTCGACACGAAAAAGACACCGTGTCGTGTTCAGTCAAGTGGGGTTGTGACCTAGGTGTCTAGGGCTACCCAAAAACATATTTTGTTTCACATTTAATAAAAACCAGTTCTTTGTGGCATTTCAACAAACACAGTTTCCTAGTCTAGGATACGTGTCCGATACGGACACCAAACCAACTCAAACCTTCACCAAATTTGTCCTACAGTACCCTAGTACCTAGATGCATGCAAATATGAAGAGAAAACACAAAATTAACATGGTTTATGGACATTTACCTATTTGGTGAAAAATCAAGAAAACACCCAAGTAGGGGGGTGTTCTTCCACTTGGTGATGCCCAAAAGCTTCCAAATTCCTTGATAGCAGGCCCTAACTAGTACCCTCTAGTGTAGGGGAGTCCAATGCAAAAGACTAGAGTGAATTTGGTTCAAATTTGAGGAAGTTATCAAGGTTTGAAGAAATGGGATTTTTCTATGTTAAAATTCATGTAAAATTCTTCATGAATGATACATTGGGTTAATATAGGATGGTGTAGGGCTAGGGGGGTGCCCTATGGCCGGCCAAGACTAGGGGGTGTCCTTGGGCTTGCTTCATGGAGAAGGCAAAGACTTTAGGTGCTAAAGGCTTGATCTTTTGAGTGATTCAAGCAAAATATCTAAAATGTAATATCTAGATATTTATCCTCCTTTACCCAATGTAAATATCTTTCCCCTAATCATTCTAGGTTAGTAGCTAACCTCTAGATTAGTGCTAAACTAGGTTAGGGACTAACATGACACTTAACAACAATTAAACAATAATAAAAACACATATATCCAAATAATTCTAAATAAATCCTAGAAAATTACCAAAATACCCTTTAGGCTAAAAATCACTAATTTGGTGTTCTAAGCCTATGGCTAAGCTCTCATGGTCATGGCAACTTCTAGGTTAGAGAAAACTAGGGTTTACACTAAGTTATACTAACCAAAATCACAAAGTCATAAGTCATGACTTAGCATGACTTTAGAAAATGGTTTAACTCAACTAAAACCACCAGAAAATCATACCATGACTAGAATACCACTAATAAATAATAGAAATAATAAATTTTCAAAAATTCCCAATTTCAAAAAACAGGGTGTTACAGTTCTGATACGGAAGCTCCTCCAAAAATGGATACCCTTCCTTGCTCCTTGCTCCCAATCCTTGCTAGCACCTTCTCCTTGGTTGAATGAGAAGAAATGATGAAAGATTGGAAGAAGAATGGAGGGATTTGGAGATCAAAATCAAGAGGGAAGCTCTCAAGTTTGGGGAAGAACAAATTTGGGGATAAAGGAGGCAAGTGTGAAATGAAAGAGAGGGACACCTCTCCCCCTATAGGTGGCTGGCCATACATGCCCTAATGGTCCTAAGTGAAATGTCCAAGATGCCCCTACAAGTCTCTTTTGGGTCAACTTAAGTCATAACAAGGTTTATGGTCAAAAAGGTCAAGTTTAAGTCTCTAATTTAACCATTTTAAGCAAGTAGAATTAGTCTAAACTTACTAACTTAATTGGTGGGGTTTGTGGGCCATGACTAACTAATCTTGGGGTCCCGTCTAGAGTCTAAGCTACCCGGATCACTAACACAAGTCGGAACGAAACGAAACTCAAACCCGACTAAACAAATCTCGTAAAATCAATATTAAAATATTAAAATTTCCAAAATATAAAAATATAAAAAATGACCAAAATCACAATACATTAATTTAAATATTATTAAAATAATCTAAAATTCACCAATTAATCAAAATCCTAAATAATTTAAAAGTCACAAAATGACCAAAATATCCTTAGACTAAAAAGTTGTAATTAGCTTAACTAATCACATGGGTTAGGCCTCCATGGTCATGGTTAGTCTATAGGCTAAGCAGCTCTAAGGTTACACTAGCCAAAGAACAAAATCATAAAATACTAATTTAATGATATTAAAATAATTAAAATTTACCAATAAATCAATAACATGATTTAAACCTATTATTGAATAATTAATTTTATAAAAGTTCAAAATTATCCTCATTTTAGAAAAGTGGTGGTTATACTTCTGAAATTCAAGTATGTTGTGGAGGGATGAATTCTCCGCACGAATCCAAAGTTTGGATTGATTTCTCCACGTAGATTGGAAGCAACAAAGTGGAGAAGAACTAGGGTTTTGGGGAACTTCGGACGGCTATTGCTGCTGTTTTGATAAAGTTTGGAAGAGATGAAGATGAGGGGGCCTCGGGTTCTGACTAAAAAGTATATTACACCAAAAGAACTCTAGCCGAATTCTGACCGAACTCGGGCCGAATTTGCCTAGGGTTCTCCTAAGTTTTAGAAAGAAAAACTTGTGGGCCACATCCTTTTCATCAACTCATTTCAAATATTTAATTCAAAGTTTAGTAATTTTAAACTTCAAATAATATAATTAATATTATTTTATAAATTAACTTTCGTTACTCAGCGTTTGTTTCATATTAGCTGTAGGAGTACTGTCCCAGCTAACGGGAGTTCACCGGGGAACAATTAAGTATCGCTTCGCTTCGACCGTAGTCATGGTGACAGATAGACTCTTTATAGGCTTGTCTCGAAAACAGTTATTAAGTATTGAAAAATTAATTAATAAAACAAGATTAATTAATATTATTGACATCTAAAATTCCTAATTCTTGACGTAAATAATTGAAACGATCTTCCGCTATAGGTTTTATGAAAATGTCAGCCAATTGATTCTATGTGTTTATGTATACAAGGTCTATATCTCCATTTTGTTGATGATCTCTAAGAAAATGATGTCGAATTTCGATATGCTTAGTACGAGAATGACATACTGGATTCTTAGTCAAATTAATAGAACTAGTGTTATCACAGAAAATGGGTATGTGTGCGAAATATAATCCAAAGTCTTCTAAAGTTTGCTTCATCCATAAAATTTGTGTACAACAACGTCCTGCGACGATATACTCAGCCTTAGTTATTGATAATGCGACAGAATTTTGCTTCTTGCTAAACCAAGAGACTAGGGCTTTTCCTAGGTAATGACATGTGCCGCTGGTACTTTTTCTATCTACTTTGCATCCAGCAAAATCAGTATCAGAATAACCGGTTAGGTCAAACGACGTGGTTTTAGGATACCATAAGCCGACAGAAAAAGTGCCTCTAAGGTATCGGAAGATACGCTTAACTGCGCAAAAATGTGATTCCTTAGGATTGGCTTGAAAACGTTCACACAAGCAAACACTAAACTTAATATCAGGTCGATTAGCATTTAAGTACAGAAAGCTACCGATCATACCTCGATACTTACGTATGTCGATGGATTTGCCTTGTTCATCAATATCAAGCTTGGTTGAAGTCGCCATTGGAGTGCTAAGTGGTTTGACTGCTTCCAGGTCGAACTTCTTTAATAAATCTTTTGTGTACTTTGCTTGATTTATGAATGTCCCATTGTTGGTTGTTTTGATTTGCAGTCCAAAAAAGAATTTCAGCTCTCCCATCATGCTCATCTCAAACTCATTCTGCATACACTTTGAAAATTCTTAACAAAGAGATTCATCAGTGGATCCAAAAGTAATATCATCTACATAGATTTGAATCAAAAGAAGATTGCTATTCAAAGATTTTATAAAGAGTGTAGTGTCAACCTTTTCCTTTGAAAAACCGTTGTCAAGTAGAAAAGAGCTTAGACGATCGTACCAAGCACGAGGGGCTTGTTTCAAATCGTATAAGGCTTTCTTCAACTTGAAAACATAATCAAGATTTTTAAAATCAGTAAAACCTGGAGGTTGAGCTACATAAACTTCTTTTTTTATAAAACCATTTAAAAATGTGCTTTTAACATCCATTTGAAATAATTTAAAATTATGAAAATATACAAATGCACATAACATGTAAATAAATTCTAATCTCACAACTGGGGCATAAGTCTCATCGTAGTCGATACCTTCTTCTTGATTATATCCTTGAGCTACGAGTCGAGCCTTATTACGAGTCACTAAACCATTCTCGTTTAGTTTGTTTCGGAATACCCAACGGGTGCCAATGACCGAATGATCAATGGGCTTGGGAACAAGTTTCCAAACTTGATTCCGTTCGAATTGGTTTAATTCCTCTTTCTTAGCATCTAAACAAAAATTATCAGTACATGTTTCTTCAATGTTTTTGGGTTCAAGCTGTGAGATAAAACAACACAGGAAGCTATATCTTTATTAGAGGAACGTGTACTTACACCCTTGGTAATCTCACCAATTACCAAGTCCTTTGGATGATCTACCGAGAATCTCATCTCTTTTGGCATATCCTGAGGATTGCTGGATCTGGTTTCTGGCTCTGTATGTGATTTGCTTGAAGGCTCAGCTGGTGCTTGGTGTGAAGGTTCTGCATCTTTGTGTGAAGGTTTTGTAGTAGCTGTACTTGGTGTACTTACGTCTTCATTATCGTCATCGACTGAATGTTGATTTAGATCATCAAACTTGACATTAATTGATTCTTCGATGATCATGGTTCTCTTATTGAAGACTCTGTACCCTTTGCTCTTTGCCGTATAACCTAAAAAGATACCTTCATCGGCCTTTTCATCAAATTTACTCAGGTTGTCTTTAGTATTAAGAATAAAGCATTTACAACCAAATATCTTGAAATATGAAACAGTGGGTGTTCTATCAAACCATAACTCATAGGGAGTCTTCTTTGATATAGGTCGAATCAGAACCCTATTGAGAATGTAGCACGCTGTATTGACAGCTTCAGCCCAAAAGTATCTAGGTAGACTAAACTGGTTCAATATTACTCTAGCCATTTCAGATAGAGTCCTGTTCTTACGTTCCACAACTCCATTTTGTTGTGGAGTTCTAGGGCAGAAAAACTCATGCAGATAACCGTGTGTGTCACAGAATTGCTTCAACTCTGCATTCATAAATTCGTCGCCATGATCACCACGAATGCGAGTAATCATGAAACCTTTGTCATTCTGTACTTTCTTATAAAAGGTGACAAATTCTGAAAAAGCATCGTTCTTGCGTGCAAAAAAATATACCCACGTGTATCTAGAGAAATCATCTACAATGACAAATGCATATAACTCACCACCTAGACTAGCAATTCTACTAGATCCAAATAAATCCATATACAATAATTGTAGAGGTCTAGTGGTACTTACAACGTTCTTGGACTTAAAGACGGATCGGGTGGCTTTGTTCTTTTCACATTCGCTACATACCGTATCCTTCTTGAAAGATATGTCTGGTAAGCCGCATACCAACTTCTTTGTGGATAGTTTTAAAATTGTGTCCATGTTTGCATGACCGAGTCTCATATGCCATAGTTGACTCTCAATGCTCTTGGCCATCAAGTATCTACCTGCTTTGTTAGCATCTTCTAACAGATAGAAAACATATATGTTGTCTTCCCTGATACCTTCAAAGATAGTGCTGCCAGTTGAGCTATCAACTATAGTACATTTGTCTTTGACAAAGTTAATGCCATAACCGTGATCAGCTAAACGGCTTATGCTGAGAAAATTTTGTTTTAACTCGGTAACTAAACAAATATTTTTAATTACAGGGTAGGGAGCCTTACCAACGTTACCGATACCGATTATGTACCCTCTCAAATTATTACCGAAGGATACGTATCCTTCTTTATTCTTCTTCGACTGTGTTGCGAATAATGATGCATCACCGGTCATATACCGTGTACAACCGCTGTCGAGGATCTATTTGCTTCTAGCATGTGAAGGGTGTCCCACCTATAAAATAGTTTGCAGATGAAACTCTTGGTACCCATTTCTTGTAGGGTCCTGACATAATTAGTCTTTGGTATCCATGCATAAACATTTAAATCTACTAACTTTCTAATTCTACATGCAGAGGATATATGACCAATGAGGCCACAATAATGACATTTTGCATGTTGAGTGTTGAAAGTTGTGTGAGGTGCATGATTTGTAGGTTTTAGTTTTCTAGTATAGAAAAATGCATGTCTATTAGTCTTCTTGGGCAGTAGTTTGGTATGGTTTGGTCTGACAGTGTTTGGTTTGGGTGTGTTCCGATGATTCGGTAATTGACACGTGTTAGAATAGGAAGCAGCAACTTTAGGCTGTTTTCCTAAACTAATTTCCAACTTTTTGGAGGTGTCATATAATCTAGTATAGTCAGATGTAAGTGTTTCCATTCGGACTTTTGCACACTGGAGACTCTTTCTCTCTTTAGATAGGTCTTCCTTTAGCTGAATGATAGTTTGATCTTTTTCTTCGGATAACTTGGTAGTCTCGTGTAACAATAGCTTAATAAAAGAAAGCTCACCAGACTCAATAGAAGAAATATTATTTCTAACATCAGCTAGTTGGTCGGTAAGTCTTCATATCTCACCTTTGTACTCTTTAAGTATCTTCTTAGAGGTTTCATATTTATTATGCAGTTTTCTGTAGTCATTTAATAGGTCACTGAAAGCCTCTCCTATTTGCTCAAAGGTGAAATCATCATAAGGATCAAACAGAGGATTAGTGGTTACCTGATCGCAAGCCATCAAGCATATATTTGCAGCGTCATCCGATTGTTCGTCTTCTGAGTCGCTGGCTTCGCTCTCATGCCATATGCTTGTATTAGCGTACATCTTTGATGTAGATCTCTTCAGGTAGCCTTTGTCATATTTGCTGCTTTTTCTTGTTAATGATGATGTTGTTGGACAATTTTTCTTCATATGTCCTTTCTTCTTACATCCGTAGCAAATAGGATCTTCCTCGTTGTTGTTGCTGTTGCTGTCTTTTGTTCTTCTGTTGAATCTCATGAACTTCTTGAATTTTCTTACCAAAAGAGCTTGATCTTCAGAGTCAGAGTCGCTGTCGTCAGAATCATCTTCGACAGTTCTTCTATGTTGAGCCTTGAAAGCGATCGACTTCTCTGACTTCTTCTTTGGTGTAGCATCTTCAAAGTCTTGAAGTTCCAACTCATGAGTGAGTAGCTTACCCATGAGTTTTTCCTGAGACATTATTGAGAGGTCGTTTCTTTCATTGATTACTGTAGCATTTAGAATCCAGTTCTTCGTAAGAGCTCGTAGAAGTTTGTGAATCTTCTCATGGTTACTGTATTCCTTGCCTAATGAAGACAAAGGATTTACAATATCCAGGAATCTCGTAAACATCTGAGTGACGGATTCATTTGGCTTCATCTTGAACGCCTCGTACCCTTGAGTAAGTCTGCTGATCTTTGACTCCTTGACTTGCGTTGTTCCTTCGTGGGTTACTTCGAGAAGTTTCCACACTTCATTCGAAGTTTTGCAAGTCGACACCCAGTTAAACTCAGTTCTATCTAAAGCACAAAATAAAGCGTTAATAGCACGTACGTCAAGACTGGCCTTTTTCTTATCATCCTCAGTATATTTATCATGGGGTTTATCAACTAAAACTCCCTCAACAGTAATACGAGGAGACTTTTTGTAGCCATCAATAACTATAGACCATAAGCCAAAATTAAGAGATTTTAAGAAGAAACTCATCCGTGTTTTCCAATAAGTGTAGTTTGTGCCGTCAAATAGTGGAGGTCTGTTTGTGGCTTGGCCTTCACTTGTGAATTTTACAGTTGCCATGTGTTATACTGTGATTTATATAGCAATTAAGAATAATTGAATATAACTGCAATTTTACCTTGCTTTACCTGTATAACCCGTTTCGATACCAATTGTATGAACGAAGTCGTAAAGCAGAATACTCTAGAGGGGGTGAATAGAGTAGGCAGCGGAATATTGCTAATTAAAAACTTGTTAGCAGTAAGATCACAGAATTAAATCAATAATCACAGAACAATAACTGTAAAAGAAATGAGATCAGAAGGCAAATACAAACACAGCGATGTATACTGGTTTCCCTCTTGTAAGGACTAGTCCAGTCGGAAGAACTCTAGCTTCCAGTTGAATCCACTATTGGAAAATCCTGTAAGTTTTCATACGAAATCCTTGCAACTTCTATAGACGCGAGCTTTGATACGAAGAACTCGACCAACTTCAATTTTGAAGAGTCTTTCTTCAATCAAGCCTCTGATTATAATTTCTCTGAAATCTTCTAGACCGTACCGTACCGACAAATTGACTAGAGAATTGTAACTAGCTTGGGATTTAAAAATGAAAGCTTTTTAGAATTCTTTGGAAAGAAATGTAAGCTTAGAAGATAGGAGACGAAAGTAAATGAGAGATTTGAAATGATCAGAATTCTTCTCTATTTATAGTTTTTCTAAAGGCAGAACTCTGGCAGAATTCGGACAGAACTCTATGTAAAAATCTGCAACTGAAGGGAGGCCAAGTTTTTCAAACGTTTGAAAATTAAAGGGTCACTAAACGGACTCTGGCTGAACTCGGGCCGAGTTCTGTCAGGATTGGTCAGGGTTTTTCAAAAGTGATTTTTGGGCTTTTTAAAATCCTTCAGAAGCTTTTGTAAATAAGGGATTTTTTCAAAAATATAGGTCATTTTTAAAAACGATTTTGGATAGCCTATTTGCCTGTACGACTCGGTGTACAATGTATTCCTAAACTCAATAAAAGTAAATATTATATTGTATAAAGAAATACAGACTCGAGTGGCAAACATAGCTTCGATCTTGAACTGAGTAGATATCCGATCTTGATCAATGTCTAAAACGTCTTGAGTAAATATCTGAGTAGCTCTGTATATCGAGACAGAGTTTGATCAATTATTAAAATCAGGTTTGACCAGGACCAATGGGCCAACAGTTGTCGTGCCGTAATGCTTCACCACATTCGTCCATGCTAAGATGAATTATTCTTTATGCGGTTCAAGCCATATTTCTTTGATGTAATAAATGCATGTCGGCTCCTTCGCCTCCTACTTTTCCTTGAACAAGTACCATGTGGCATCGTAACTGGCAATCATAGAGGCTCGTCATACACAATTCCAGTGATTGTAGAATTCGTCAAAAATTTGCATGTCAAGTTTTCCATCCACCTTCCGAAACTTCGACTTACATTGGGATTGAATATTACGATTGACATGCCAAGTGCATAGCAATGTATCCGCTTGAGGAAAAACAATATGAATAGCATTAATTAGGGCATACTCTCTGTCGGTAAAAAAATAGACGGCTCTTTATGACCGGTGTAAAGTGTTTTTAGTTTCTCCAACGCCCATGGGTAGTCTTCACGTTTCTCACCTTTCATGAAGCAAAAAGCAACTGAAAATGTTTTCCAAGTAGAGGTGAACTCGACAACATGAAAGAGAGGCATCTTGAACTTATTGGCCAAATGTGTGCAATCAAGATGAGCCCAAAAGAGTGAAATGACTTCATTACTCTGGAATGTCTTCTATGGAACTCAACATAATGATTATCGGCAAGCAACTTAAGCACTTCTTGCATCGCCATTCTTCATTTCTTCCAAATAGCGTTCGAAGTAGATAGGGCATTGTATATTGACTTCATTGTAGACTTGTTCTTCTCATCTTCATGTCGTATGACGGAATATATTTGTCTCGGTGCAACTCCGGAAGTGGACAAGTCTTCGACTATCTTCTTCTCCGTATTGTTCAACCGTCTGACATACGGATGACCCAATAATATTTTGGCAATCTCATGGTTGTGGATTCCATTCTTGACTTCGACTATCCACTTTTCTTCTTCTTCGTTTCTAATATGGATTGTGAATGGACAACCACATTTCCTCGTTCTAACATTTTTTTGGGAACTTTACTTTGGATAACTGTACCTTTCTTATGGGTTCTGAACACACCACCTCTTTCACATCCAACCCCCAAAGTTTATCGTCCCGGGCTGTAACACCCACATTTCTAAAATTAGGATAATTTTGAAGTTTTGTATTTATAATCATTTATTAAGGATAATTAATGCATGTTATGATTTTAGATGATTTTTGGCTAGTGTAAACCATTTAATTTGTTGATTTGTGAATTGGGGGTTAAACTAGGGAAACCCTAGTTATTCCTTAACCTAGAAGTTGCCATGACCATGTGAGCCTAGCCATAGGCTTAGAACATCAAATTAGTAATTTTAGCCTAAAAGGGTATTTTGGTAATTTACTAGATTTTATTTGGAATTATGTGATTTTTAATATTATTTAATTATTGTTAAGTGTCATGAGAGCCCCTAACCTAGTTTACCCTAATCTAGAGATTAGTTACTAACCTAGAATGCTAAGGGGATAGATATTTACTTTTAGCCAAAGGTTGGAAATATCTTAGAATGCACTTTATTAGATATTTTCCACAAAACCCTCAAAGGATCAATACCTTGGCATGAAAGTCCTTCCCTTCACTTGGAAGCAACCTAGAGGACACCCCTCCCCTCATTTTGGCCGGCCAAAGGACACCCCTACACTACCCCCCTTCCTATATAACCCCATCACATTCATTCATGATCATTTTACATGAATTTAAAACCTAGAAAATTTATTTTTCATCAAACCTTCATAACTTCCTCAAATTTGAACCAAATCACTCCTAGTCTTTTGCATTGGGTTCCTACAACCTAGAGGGTGCTAAGGGAGGCTAGCAAGCTGGACACAAGGACTTGGACACCAGCAAGTGGATAGGACACACCCCCTCATTTTCTTGAAAAACTTGAGTTTTCACTCAATAGGTAAATACCCTCATATATAGTTAATATTCTATTTTTTTTTCATAAATGCATGCATATAGGTATACCCTAGCTGTGGGACAATTTTGGTGAAATCTAGGGTTGGTTTGGTGTCTGTATCGGACACGTATCCTAGGAAGAAAAACCATGTTTGTTGAAATGCCCCAAAGGTTTTGATTTTGTTAAAGTATAGAACTAATTACATATTCATGTAGCCCTAGACTTGTTGTTTACAACTACACTTGACTGACCACGACACTATGTCATTTTTGTGTCAAAAAATCGATACGAACATGCTGTACACACTGCACTGCACAGTGTGGCAGTGCCCTGCTACCCCACTGTTCGTGCACACTGTACAGGGCACTTCGATACGCCAAAATTGGCATGGACACGGGGGCAATGTCTGCGAACATGCCCCCAAAGTTTCATGAGGTGTCGTCTTGTATCGGACACGGAAATAGGGCCGTACTGGCCACACACGTGCACGTTCAGCCGAGAAATCGGCTCTGATACGAGCCTCGTGTCCCTCGTGGACACGTCGTGGTGTCGTGTCAGGGTGACACGTGTGTATCCCATCACTGGGCGAACACTAGGACACGAGCACGAGATGTGTCGTATCCTGTGTCACGAGCACGAGACGCTCGACCGCGTGCATGACGCGGTCTGTAACGCACGATTTTCGACACTGATACGCGTGTCGTATCACATGTAGACATGATGATGACACGTAACAGTGTGTCGATCGTGTAGCCCTATATGTGGGCTACACGTGTGCATGACCACGAGACGTGTCGTGTCTCGTGCTGTGTCCACGAGAGCGAGGAACCCATGCACGACACAGTGTAGAGTGTGTCCTGTGTCAGTTTACCCGATTGGGTTTTCACGAGATTGACACGTTGTGTCGTGTCGGGACTGAGTCTCAGGCACCCTAGAAGCTAGGGGACACTTGGGGCAACACTTACCAACCAAGGGTTTCGTGTCCTAGTTTGGTTTTGGACACGGATTTAGGTTTACCCCATCTTACTGTGCACAGTGCACATTTCCTGATTTTTGGGATTTTTCCAGTTTTCTAAAATGAATTTTGAAACGATTTTTGATGTGATTTTTGCATGTATTAGTGTGTATACATAGTGTATATACGTAGTGTATATATGTGTATGTGTGTGGGTGGAATTTGGGTGAAATTGCATGTGTATATATGTATATATGAGTATAGGTATATATATGTATTTGTGTGTGCGTGTGTGTTGATTTCTGGGTTCCAAAAATCTGGAAACACACCCCCCTTGTTCTCTGTGCACACAGCACATTCATACCATCTCTCTCTCTCTCTAATTCACTCTCTCTCATTATTTCCCTCTCTCACTATATATATATGTTATATATGTTATTGTATATATGTGTCATTATATATATATGTGTGTGTGATTTGTATTATATATAGTGTATACATATATTGATATATATATGTAGTAGATAGACTTGTGTATATCTATATATATAGATAAGTATATATATATGTGACTTCTAGATATAGGTTTATATGGAAACCTATATGAAGTTAGCCTATGGTCTAAGTTACTAGCCTATGGCCATTAGGGGCTAACCCTAATTGACCTAATGACCCATGACCTAACTAGTTGACCCTTGTTTGACTAGACTTGACCAAAGTCAACCTTAGGTCAAACTTGACCTAGTTGACCTAGATTGAACTTGAATTAACCTAGAATGACTAGTTTGACTAAACCCTAACTAGTCTGACCATGTTTGACCTAACTTTGACTAGTTTGACCTAGTTGACTTTTAGAGTTGACCAGAGTTGACCAAGAGTTGACTTTTGACCAGTTTGACCTAGAATCATGTAGTATGCATAGTAAACTTCATTTTTACTATTTAGAATACATTGTGACTTGTGTTGCTCTGATCAGGAGCCAGACACCTCTTCTCAGACAGCATATTCTCTACAGACATTCATACATCAGGCGAGTACATTCTCTGACCGTTTCATACTTGTTCAGGCTTTACTTTCTCGCTCTAGATTACTTTACTTGATGTTGTCACGTTGGTAACACGGATTGGTACTATATGGATCTTTACATGAGATGTTATCCCTCTCGGGAGCATCGGGTACTTCATGTTATGTGTGTTTCACTTTCATCATGTACTCCTATGCTTCCATCATGCATGTGCACTCATGTGATCATGTACTCTCATGTTCACTGAGCCCTCATGTATAACTTCACGTATACTCATTTATGAGCCTCATGTGAAGTAATGTATAATAATGTAACTTGTCTAGATCCTTGTGTATTGATTGGAGAAAACGGGGGAATAGAAGTAGACATGTGAATAATTCCAAAGTAGTGTAATCATGTATAAACTCAGTAGTGTAATCATGTATAAATTCTAGCCATTCACATGCCTATCTTGTACTCTACATCACTAGCCACTTACAGTTCTCTATATACAGTCGATATTTTCTTTACAAACTATCTCTTTTACAGCGTATATTTTCTTTCAGCACTTCCTGTATTTTACTCTATTGCCTGTATCGTATTTCCTAACCTGATATGAACTGTGTGAGATGTATTGTGCTCGTTCCTGTCCTGACTGGACCTGTTGAAAATATTACAGAGGATGAGGATGAGGCATAGGTGACTACATATTATGGAGCAGGACTAGATGACACTTGTGTTGAGGACCCTCAGCAGGATCCACCTGCAGCTGAGGATGTTGCCCCAGTAGTCTAGGCTAGTTTAGCTAGACAGTCATTTTATATTATTATTTTGTCTCACATTCTGAGTTGTATTTTGAGATGATGAGATGTATAGACCCTTAGACTTATTTTGTATATTGGGTTGATATTCTGGATGTTATATTATCCTAGACACTTAGACTTATTTCATCTATTGTACTGTTCTCTTGAGTTACTATCTATCTATCTTTCTGTCTTTCATTCTTCTACCTTAGATGTGATTGAGACTATATATTGTTATGTCACCTCCATTCGGAGAGTATAAACTGTACAGGTACCCTTATATTGTTAGATGATTGACCTAGGACAGCGTTCTACCGTCGACACTGCGGCGTAGGCTGGACGTACCCACGTCTCGTGCCCTTACTCTAGGGTGTGGGCCGTGACACGTTTTTAGTGGTGGCCCATACAGGTCGTGTTTTTGTGGTGGTATTCGAACTAGAGTATCGCCACGGCCTGCGGTAGGAAATAGGATGTATGAGGTACTCAATCACATTAGGAAAAAACTCTTATCTAAATCCCTGCTATCTAAATTCTTGCTGATATTGTCTTTCTTTTGAAATAAACTGTCCCCTTTGACTATATCGTTTCTTCTCCATATAGATTTTCTTGTTGATCTGTCTTCAGGATGGTGGAGACACGATCGCAGCGTCTCGGTCGAGGTGACACCACTGAGAGGTCTGCCACCTCTCGTCCAGCTCACCAGGACCCGGGGACTGCAGCTTCCCTTACTCCAGCTCATGTGGGAGCTTCTGCCACATTTGGGGGTGCATCTCTACTTATTCGGGGGACCATCCCAGCTACCCCAGACATGCCTCTCCCGCAGTTTCGTCAGCCACAATTTTAGCAGCACCAGTCGCAGTTCCAGCCGCCGATGCCATCTGGATTAGTGGATGTTGTACAGATGTTTTCATACTTCCAGCATTTTCTAGAGACGCAGAAGGCCCAGCAGCAGCGTCAGACAGCGGAGTTTACCAGGGGCATAGATGAGGCCCATCAGCTGGCTAGAGCGACGGTGGAGAGGTTGGCTGTCCAGCCACAGGGAGGATTAGGACAGCCGCGACAGCAGAGGATTCCGGGCATTCAGGACTTCAAGAAGATGAACCCCAGGGACTTCTTGGGGACAGAGGGGATTCTTTATGCTGATGACTGGATTGAGCACATTGAGGAGATCTTTCGACTGGCGGAGATACCAGCCGGACTCCAGATAGAGGCAGCAGCCAGCCAGATGCAGGATCTTGCCCGTACCTGGTATCAGACGGACCCGAGAGTAGGCACTCCAGGGCAGACATGGGGAGCTTTCAAGGAGCTCTTCAAGGAGAAGTTTTTCCCGGATCAGGCAGTCGGTGCCTTGGAGACCCAGTTCGAGAGCCTGGTTCAGGGAAACCAGACTGTAGAGGAGTATTCCGGCGAGTTTTGCCGGTTGAGCAGATTTGTGGAGGGCCTTAGCGAGACAGCAAAGGCGAGGAGGTTCAGGAAGGGCTTGGTCAAGGAGGTCAAGTCCTTGACCAAGAGTGACAGAAATGCCACTTTTGAGGAGATTCTGGCAGGAGCGATGGCGGCTGAGGATGATCTTGAGCTGAAGCTCAAGAGGGGCCGCGACACTCAGGGAGCTGGCAGCAGTGGAGGGCAGGCCAAGAGGCCTCATTTTCAGCACCAGCAGCAGAGGCCATTCCAACAGCAGAGGCCGTTCCAGCAGGTGCAGCAGCAGCCGAGGCACCAGCAGCAGGCACCCAGACAGCAGGTCGTCAGTTGCACTTTCTGCAAGAAGCAGGGTCATGGATGGAATGACTGCAGAAAGAGGCTTGGCAGGTGTCTACTATGTGGTTCTGGAGACCACCAGCTGAGAAAGTATCCCATGTCTTCGGGACGACCAGTTCAGGGAGGCGGAGCCAAGGCTCCGGCATGGCAACAGAAGGGACCTTTGCCGACTCAGCAGCAGAGGTTCACCCAGCACCAGCATCAGGCCAGGGGTGAACAACAGGGGCGAGCTTACGCCATGGCAGCAGAGGATGCTGAGGTTACTGGAGAGCTGATAGCAGGTTCTATTCTTCTCGACTCTATTCCAGCTTTTGCATTGTTCGATTCTGGGGCTTCCCATAGCTTTGTATCAGTATCTTTTGCGATTAGACATCATGTTATATCTGAATCGTTGCCTAGGACTTCCAAGATCACGACTGGGGTGGCATTATCCTCGTTCGTGACATTTACAAGGGACGGAGAGTAGTTTTGGGAGGCCGAGAGTTGGATGTGTGTTTGCTCGTAATGCCACTACCGAACTACGATATTGTACTCGGTATGGATTGGTTGAGCAGGCACCATGCTAGCATAGATTGCCACGAAGGTAGAGTTCTGTTCAGAGCGCCAGGAGAGCCAGAGTTCGTATATTCCCGACGGCAGACAGAGCAGAATAGCAGAGTTTTCTGTGGAGCTTCAGTTGAGGAGCAGCCAGCTCCACATCTATTGATAGCTGAGTTTATAGACGTATTTCCAGAGGAGTTGCATGGGCTTCCACCAGACAGAGACGTTGAGTTCTCAATAGACTTGGTTCCAGGTGCGGAACCGATTTCTCAGCATGTCTATTGAGTAAACAACAGCGAGTTGGTGGAATTGAAGAAGCAGGTGGATGAGTTGCAGGACAAGGGCTTCATCCGCTCTAGTTCTTCACCATAGGGTGCACCGGTACTCTTTGTACCGAAAAAAGACGGGTCGGTATGGATGTGTATCGACTACAGGGCACTCAACAGTCTGACGATCAAGAACAGATATCCACTGCCGCGGATCGATGATCTCTTCGATCAGTTGAGCGGAGCTCGGGTATTCTCGAAGATCGATCTGAGGTCAGGCTACCACCAGGTAAAGATGAAGAAGGAGGATATTTCGAAGACGGCGTTCAGGATACGGTATAGCCAGTTCGAGTTTATGGTGCTGCCGTTTGGGTTGACTAATGCCCTGACGGTGTTCATGAACTTGATGAACAAGGTGTTCCACCAGTACTTAGATAAGTTCGTGGTGGTGTTCATCGACGATATCCTGGTGTTCTCGAAGACAGAGGAGGAGCATGAGGAGCACTTGAGAGTGGTCCTGGGGACTCTCAGGCAAGAGCAGCTTTACGGCAAGCTCTCGAAGTGCGAGTTCTTCCTGGACAGAGTTGACTTCCTGGGTCATGTGGTGACTGGAAATGGGATCTCAGTCGACCCAAGAAAGATATCAGCAGTTGACGCTTGGGCAGCACCGACGTCAGTGGCAGAGATCAGGAGCTTCCTAGGATTGGCAGGCTACTACAGGAGGTTCGTCCAGGATTTCTCCCAGGTTGCAGAGCCGTTGTCTAGGCTGACCCGGAAGGATGCAGAGTTTGTCTGGTCAGAGGAGTGTCAGGCCGCTTTCGATGAGTTGAAGAAGCGGTTGACGACAGCCCCGATTCTGACATTGCCATCAGGATCAGGCGGGTTCACTATCTACAGTGACGCCTCGGGAAAGGGTTTGGGTTGTGTCTTGCAGCAGCATGGGAAGGTGATTGCCTATGCTTCCAGGCAGTTACGTCCCCACGAGAAGAACTACCCTACCCATGATTTGGAGTTGGCGGCAGTTATCTTTGCTCTGAAGCTGTGGAAACACTATTTGTATGGAGTGCGCGTAGAGATATTTACAGACCACAAGAGCTTGAAATACGTGTTTACGCAGAAGGAGCTCAACATGAGGCCGCGCAGATGGTTGGAGCTGATGAAGGACTTTGATATTCTGCTGCAGTATCACCCAGGGAAGGCCAACGTGGTTGCCGATGCTTTGAGCAGATATCCGACAGCTATGTGTTTGACGATGGATCGTCACTTGTTAGCGGACTTGGAGAGCCTTGGGATCGAGGTGATTGTGCTGGGAGTGCAGATGCAGATGTGGGGCCTCCAGATTCAGTCGGACTTGATTGATAGGATCAAGTCGGCTCAGTTCGACGACATTTCTCTACGATGCATCAGGGAGCAGGTCAGAGCAGGATTTGCGGACGATGAGTTCACTCTTGCAGCGGATGGCACATTGAGGCACGGTTCCAGACTGTGTGTGCCCAGTGGAGACTTTCGAGAGCATGTTATGCAGGAGGCCCACCGTTCTCAGTACTCTATACATCCGGAAGCCAACAAGATGTACAGGGATCTGAGAGAGCATGTATGGTGGAGTGGGATGAAGCGCGAGGTAGCACACTTCGTAGCCAGGTGTTTGATCTGTCAGTAGGTAAAGGCAGAGAGGCAGAGGCCAGGGGGACTGTTACAGCCATTGCCCATTCTGTAGTGGAAGTAGGAGCACATCACGATGGACTTTATTTCGGGATTGCCGCGTACTCCAGGAGGAAAGGACGCGATTTGGGTCATCGTCGACAGGTTGACCAAATCGGCCCACTTCTTGCCATTCAAAGTGGGTTTGTCTACCGATAAGCTATCGGAGATGTATATGCGACAGATAGTCAGACTTCATGGAGTTCCAGTGAGCATTGTATCGGACCAGGACAGTCGTTTTACTTCACATTTCTGGAGGAGCTTGCATATTAGCTTGGGCACTCAGCTCAAGTTTAGTACTGCATACCACCCTCAGACAGACGGATAGCCAGAGCGGACCATTCAGACACTGGAGGACATGTTGCGGACTTGTGTCCTGGACTTTGGAGGATCTTGGGAGAGTCACCTGTACTTAGTAGAGTTTGCATACAACAACAGCTTTCAGGCCAGCATTGAGATGTCACCCTTCGAGGCACTGTACGGGCGTAGATGTCGTACACCCTTGTCTTGAGATGATATTGGGGAGAGAGCTTTATTGGGGCCTGAGATGGTTGTGGATGCAGTAGAGAAGGTGAAGCTCATCAGAGATCGACTTCGCATGGCACAGGACAGACATCGGCATTGGGCCGATAGCCACCGCAGACCTTTGGAGTTTGAGGTACAGTTTAGAGATAGGATTAGAATTAGGTTGTCTTGTTTGTGTTTTGTTAACCATGTTTGATTATCATAATTAAATTGAGACCTTGTTTGTGATTAGGTTGGAGACCAGGTATTTTTGAGGATATCTCCGACACATGGCACTATACATTTTGGTGGAGGTGGGAAGCTTAGCCCGCATTTCGTCGGCCCTTTCGTTATCAACGGGAGAGTCGGTGACGTGTCTTACAGGCTAGACTTACCACCAGCATTGGAGGGAGTCCACAACGTATTTCACGTATCGCAGTTGAGACGGTACGTGGCAGATCCTAGCCATGTACTTGATCATTCCGAGATCGAGGTGGGACCTACTCTTCGTTATCCAGAGCAGCCTGTTGAGATTCTGGATCGACGGGAGAAGGCATTGAGGAACCAGACGATACCACTGGTTAGCGTCGCATGGAGGCATCATTCTCTAGGAGAGTCCACCTGGGAACGGGAGGATGAGATGCGCTAGCGATACCCTTATCTATTTGTACCTTGAGGTATGATTTTCTATCCTTCTCATCAGTTTCAGTTTCGTCTTTAAATTTTGAAGACGAAATTATTTTAAGAAGGGTAGACTTGTAACACCCACATTTCTGAAATTAGGATAATTTTGAAGTTTTGTATTTATAATCATTTATTAAGGATAATTAATGCATGTTATGATTTTAGATGATTTTTGGCTAGTGTAAACCATTTAATTTGTTGATTTATGAATTGGGGGTTAAACTAGGGAAACCCTAGTTATTCCTTAACCTAGAAGTTGCCATAACCATGTGAGCCTAGCCATAGGCTTAGAACATCAAATTAGTGATTTTAGCCTAAAAGGGTATTTTGGTAATTTACTAGATTTTATTTGGAATTATGTGATTTTTAATATTATTTAATTATTGTTAAGTGTCATGAGAGCCCCTAACCTAGTTTACCCTAATCTAGAGATTAGTTACTAACCTAGAATGCTAAGGGGATAGATATTTACTTTTAGCCAAAGGTTGGAAATATCTTAGAATGCACTTTATTAGATATTTTCCACAAAACCCTCAAAGGATCAATACCTTGGCATGAAAGTCCTTCCCTTCACTTGGAAGCAACCTAGAGGACACCCCTCCCCTTATTTTGGCCGGCCAAAGGACACCCCTACACTACCCCCCTTCCTATATAACCCCATCACATTCATTCATGATCATTTTACATGAATTTAAAACCTAAAAAATTCCTTTTTCATCAAACCTTCATAACTTCCTCAAATTTGAACCAAATCACTCCAAGTCTTTTGCATTGGGTTCCTACAACCTAGAGGGTGCTAAGGGAGGCTAGCAAGCTGGACACAAGGACTTGGACACCAGCAAGTGGATAGGACACACCCCCTCCTTTTCTTGAAAAACTTGAGTTTTCACTCAATAGGTAAATACCCTCATACATAGTTAATATTCTATTTTTTTTCTTCACAAATGCATGCATATAGGTATACCCTAGCTGTGGGACAAGTTTGGTGAAATCTAGGGTTGGTTTGGTGTCCGTACCGGACACGTATCCTAGGAAGAAAAACCATATTTGTTGAAATGCCCCAAAGGTTTTGATTTTGTTAAAATGTAGAACTAATTACATATTCATGTAGCCCTAGACTTATTGTTTACAACTACACTTGACTGAGCACGACATTGTGTCATTTTCGTATCGAAAAATCGACACGAACACGCTGCACATACTGCACTGCACAGTGTGGCAGTGCCCTGCTACCCCACTGTTCGTGCACACTGCACAGGGCACTTCGACATGCCAAAATTGGCATGGATACGGGGGCAATGTCTGCGAACATGCCCCCAAAGTTTCACGAGGTGTCGTCTTGTATCGGACACGGAAATAGGGCCGCACTGGCCACACACGCGCACGTTCAGCCGAGAAATCGGCTCTGATACGAGCCTCGTGTCCCTCGTGGACACGTCGTGGTGTCGTGTCAGGGTGACACGTGTGTATCCCATCACTGGGCGAACACTAGGACACGAGCACGAGATGTGTCGTGTCCTGTGTCACGAGCACGAGACGCTCGACCGCGTGCACGACGCGGTCTGTAACGCACAATTTTCGACACTGATACGCGTGTCGTATCACATGTAGACACAATGATGACACGTAACAATGTGTCGATAGTGTAGCCCTATATGTGGGCTACACGTATGCATGACCATGAGACGTGTCGTGTCTCGTGGTGTGTCCACGAGAGCGAGGAACCCATGCACGACACAGTGTAGAGTGTGGCCTGTGTCAGTTTACCCAATTGGGTTTTCACGAGATTGACACGTTGTGTCGTGTCGGGACTGAGTCTCAGGCACCCTAGAAGCTAGGAGACACTTGGGGCAACACTTACCAACCAAGGGTTTCGTGTCCTAGTTTGGTTTTGGACACGGATTTAGGTTTACCCCATCTCACTGTGCACAGTGCACATTTCCTGATTTTTGGGATTTTTCCAGTTTTTTGAAACGATTTTTGATGTGATTTTTGTATGTATTAGTGTGTATACATAGTGTATATACGTAGTGTATATATGTGTGTGTGTGGGTAGAATTTGGGTGAAATTGCATGTGTATATGTATATATGAGTATAGGTATATATATATATATGTATTTGTGTGTGCGTGTGTGTTGATTTCTGGGTTCTAGAAATCTGGAAACACACTCCCCCCTGTTCTCTGTGCACACAGCACATTCATACCATCTCTCTCTCTCTCTCTAATTCACTCTCTCTCATTATTTCCCTCTCTCACTATCTATATATGTTATATATGTTATTATATATATGTGTCATTATATATATATATATATATATATATATGTGTGTGTGATTTGTATTATATATAGTGTATACATATATTGATATATATATGTAGTAGATAGACTTGTGTATATCTATATATATAGATATGTATATATATGTGACTTCTAGATATAGGTTTATACGGAAACCTATATGAAGTTAGCCTATGGTCTAAGTTACTAGCCTATGGCCATTAGGGGCTAACCCTAATTGACCTAATGACACATGACCTAACTAGTTGACCCTTGTTTGACTAGACTTGACCAAAGTCAACCTTAGGTCAAACTTGACCTAGTTGACCTAGATTGAACTTGAATTAACCTAGAATGACTAGTTTGACTAAACCCTAACTAGTCTGACCATGTTTGACCTAACTTTGACTAGTTTGACCTAGTTGACCAGAGTTGACCAAGAGTTGACTTTTGACCAGTTTGACCTAGAATTATGTAGTATGCATAGTAAACTTTATTTTTACTATTTAGAATACATTGTGACTTGTGTTGCTCTGATCAGGAGCCAGACACCTCTCCTCAGACAGCATATTCTCTACAGACATTCATACATCAGGCGAGTACATTCTCTGACCGTTTCATACTTGTTCAGGCTTTACTTTCTCGCTCTAGATTACTTTACTTGATGCTGTCACGTTGGTAACACGGATTGGTACTATATGGATCTTTACATGAGATGTTATCCCTATCGGGAGCATCGGGTACTTCATGTTACGTGTGTTTCACTTTCATCGTGTACTCCTATGCTTCCATCATGCATGTGCACTCATGTGATCATGTACTCTCATGTTCACTGAGCCCTCATGTATAGCTTTACGTATACTCATTTATGAGCCTCATGTGAAGTAATGTATAATAACGTAACTTGTCTAGATCCTTGTATATTGATTGGGGAAAACGGGGGAGTAGAAGTAGACATGTGAATAATTCCAAAGTAGTGTAATCATGTATAAACTCAGTAGTATAATCATGTATAAATTCTAGCCATTCACATGCCTATCTTGTACTCTACATCACTAGCCACTTACAGTTCTCTATATACAGTAGATATTTCCTTTACAAGCTATCTCTTTTACAGCGTATATTTCCTTTTAGCACTTCCTGTATTTTACTCTATTGCATGTATCGTATTTCCTAACCTGATATGAACTGTGTGAGATGTATTGTGCTCGTTCCTGTCCTGACTGGACCTGTTGAAAATATTACAAAGGATGAGGATGAGGCATGGGTGTCTACATATTATGAAGCAGGACTAGATGACACTTGTGTTGAGGACCCTCAGCAGGATCCACCTGCAGCTGAGGATGTTGCCCCAGTAGTCTAGGCTAGTTTAGCTAAACAGTCATTTCATATTATTATTTTGTCTCACATTCTGAGTTGTATTTTGAGATGATGAGATGTATAGACCCTTAGACTTATTTTGTATATTGGGTTGATATTCTGGATGTTATGTTATCCTAGACACTTAGACTTATTTCATCTATTGTACTGTTCTCTTGAGTTACTATCTATCTATCTTTCTGTCTTTTATTCTTCTACCTTAGACGTGATTGAGACTGTATATTGTTATGTCACCTCCATTCGGAGAGTATAAACTGTACAGGTACCCTTATATTGTTAGATGATTGACCTAGGACAGCGTTCTACCGCCGACACTGCGGCGTAGGCTGGACGTACCCACGTCTCGTGCCCTTACTCTAGGGTGCGGGTCGTGACACGGGCGATTTCGAGCCGATCTGGATATCACAAGAACTATGTTGTTTTTTCGTCCAACTCTACGGCACCAATGTATTGCATCGTCGCTTGATTCAAACCAAAGATTAGTCTAGAATAAATGGCCTACATCGGTTGCAATTAGAGCAGGTATCGCAATATCAGAAGATGATAAGTCCTACAATAGAACTTAAAATTAATAAAACTAAACAACTACACAAATCAAATGTGAAATTTTCTGTAAATAAATAGGACTGCAGGGAGTGAGGCAGTCCTTACAATATGTAGGACTACACCAAGCCCGGTAGTCCTAATAATATGCAGGACTGCCTCCTCTCTGACAGTCCTGTCCTAAGATATGGACTGCCAGAGAGGTGGCGGTTCTATGTGTCACAACCCGACTTTCACCCGATAAAAAGTTAAAATTTAGTTACCAAGAGGGCTTCCAAAGCATCAATGTGTTCTTTGGACGTAGCGGAAAGAGCGTCTACTACATTTGATGACCCGGATTCTTCCATGCTCATTTTTTTCTACATTAAACACATATAATTCAACTTTTTTATGTGAAATTCATGTTGAAAACTCTAAACATATATTAATTCAATGACTTGTCAATAAACGGGAGAAGTCAATGACACTACTACTAGAAATTTCACCAACAATCTTCACAAAATGTAGGTTGGGGAAAAATTTGGGCTAGGGTTTAATTCTATGACCTAGAATGTTGAGGAAGAGAAGAAAAGAGTAGAGAGAGAGAGAAAAAAGAAAAAAAGTCGTTATTTATACATTTGCTTGGACTAGCCCCAAGTAAAAAAAATGGATGGCAAACTTGTAATATTTCGAAACATTTTTGGGCTAGTCCCAAGTAAAATTGGTAGTGCCCTTAGAAAAATGGCTATTTATAAGGGCACATCAAAACCTTATCAGGGCTGTCCATTCTTAACTTTCATTTATTTACAAGTTTGCCACTGAAAAATTTACTCAGGGCTATCCAATTCTTAGGTATAAAAGACAACTCTTTTAATTTTTTTTTCTCTCTTCTCCTTCTTCACAAGAAGAAGAACAAAAAGAACAAGAAGAAAGAAGAAAGAAGAAATTGGATGAAACCCTAGTTTATGGATGAAATCCTAATTCTCTTTTTTATCTCCTTCTAATATCTCATATTTTCTTCTCCTTCTAATATCTCATATTTTTTTCTCCAAACCCTAGTTTATGGATGAAACCCTAGTTGTAGAAGTAATTGGGTTATCAAATCTATTAATCTTTTAATCAATTTTTCTTCATTAATAGAAGAAATTATGGATGAAACCCTAATTCTAAAAGAAATCGATTTGTTGAGCAAGTTTATATCAGGACTGCCACAATTTCTGACAGTCCTAGAAGTATTGAGGACTGCCAAAAATTGTGGCAGTCCCGAAAAGGACTTGCTGTACAACAGGACTACCATAATTTTTGGCAGTCCTCGTAGTATTGAGGACTGCCAGAAATTGTGGCAGTCTTGAAAGGACCTTGCTATACAACATGACTGGCACAATTTCTGGCAGTCCTAGAAGTATTGAGGACTGTCAGAAATTGTGGCAGTCCTGAAAGGGACTTACTGTACAGCAAGTATATTTTAGGACTGCTATAATTCCTGTCAGTCCCAAAATCGAAATGGCCGAATGAAAAACACATGTTAGGATTTATTTACATCTTGATAATATAATGAAATATACATTTTAGGGTTTATTTTCATGCATTTTTTGTGAGAAAGATTGAAATAAACATGTTAGGGTTTATTTTCATGCATTATTTGTGAGGAATCAAAATGATGAGAATGAAAATTGTGAAAAGAAAAACTAGGGTTTTAATGGAAATGATGGAGAAGAAAACTAGGGTTTAGAGTGGAGAAATTGTGGAGAAGAAGATGAAGAATAAGATGTATAGTTTGGAGAGTGGAAAATGGTGAAGAAGAAGAAGAAGAAGAAGAAGAAGAGGAGGAGGAGGAGGAGGAAGAAAGTTAGGATTTTGGAAGAGAGTAAATTTTACAAATGAGAGTGGAATTTGGGGTTTGGGGGGTGTGGAGTTTGGGCAGCCTCTTGAGTAGAAAATTGGGATAGCCCTAGTAATTTTTCTACAAACATGGGTTAGTCCCAATTCTGGATAGTCCTGATAAGATTTTGATGTGCCCTTATAATTAGCCTAGAAAAAGACCTTTAAAAAGAGGATAATTTCTGAAGGACAAGCTACTGATTCTGGAGGGGAAGCTGCTCGAGAAGGACAAGTTGTTTGTTCTGAAGGATAAGGTCTGAAACAAGGTCCAAAGCATAATTTATTTTTGATATGTTTCAGCAAATCTCATATACAAAGTTATATGTATTAACAAATCTCACATACAAAGTTTCACTCAAATTGCAAACTCTCTTCAAGTCAATCAACCTATTGTTTCAACTTCTCTTTGAAGTCTTATGATACATCTGTCTAATTTTGTATAGTAGAAATTTGAAATATAACTTTGTATCAGTAGAAATTTGAAAGGAAAAAATAAGAGCAAAGTTTGCATTGTATGTGAGATTTGCTGATATATCTATATAATTTTGTATCAGTAGAAATTTGTACGTGAAAACCAGAGTTTTCATTGTATGTGAGATTTGCTTATAAATCTGTTTAATTTTGTATAGAGTGGGATTTTAGAGGAGGAGCATTGGGATTTTGAATATTACAGAGATCCTTCCCATGATCTGTTCCTTCACAAGTGTTTGCCACCTTCCCTCATTAACTTGTCAGGTAATTTTGTTTATCCGAAATGCAAACCAGGCATAGAAGTTTAGAACACTATCTTTATCCTTTTTTGTTCTCTCGAATTATAATACAAATAATAATGGGTAACTAGCCATATCTAACTATGTTTCTCCCACTACTACATACTATTTTGTTTGATTTATAGAATACTGAGGTGACAATTGGAATCAAAGCAATCTATGGATCAAAATGCTGGCTATGCCACTGCCAATATGTTCATACTTCTATGGCCTAAGTTCCATGTCAAATTCTTATATGATCAAAGTCATAATAAAATTCCTAACATTTGGCTTTAAAATACAATTATAACAATAAAAGAAGGTTTGACATAAAAAAAATAAAATTCTTATATGATCAAAGTCAAGAATACAATTCCTAAAATATAATTATCTATTCTACTATATAATAGAAAATTTTGGTGGTGAAACTTTTAAATTTCTAAAGTACCTTTGAGTATTTTATAAACATAATATTATCATGTCAACTTGCATGTCATTTATGTTTAATAATCAAAGCAATAAAGTTTACATGCAATGAAGTTTTATTTTTTCATACAACTTTTCATGTTCCACTAGTAATAAAATTCTTTGTCCTATACCATTTTTCGAATGTTATTATTCTCAATAAAAAATTTAAAAATATTAACAAAATCCGTACTTCGAATCTCTTGACATTGTAAAAAGAAAGTACATACACATAAATAGTCAACTAAAAAAGACAAAAAAATGACAATTGACCATATGATATTCTGATTAAAATATGCACAAAGCACATACATGTAGACTATTAACAATAATAGAAGGTTTGAAAATAAAACTAAGGTTTTGGTTGAGGGCTTGTCTTGGGTTTGGAAATTGAAAGGAGGAGAAGGTTTGGGGATTGATGATGATAAAGGTTGGAGAGGAGTCCAGCCAGAGTCACTATCGCCGGTGGCTCGGTCGACTGCGATCGAGAAATACTTATTAGTGATTATCTCTTCTTATTCCTTCTAAATAAGGAAATACTTATTAATATAATAAACAAATATCTACCCAACGTAATAATTACTAAAAATAGATGAAACGTCAAATTTGTCCTTCCTTATTACATGCATTACAACACATGGCACTTAAGTGTCACATTTAGACTAAGGATTTAAATGCAAAGTTAATTTGGAAAAATATTTCATATCTATTCTTAAGACATAAAATTATAAATGTAAGTATATTTGTAGTATATTACTATTTTAGATAAAAAGAAATATTTAAAATAATTAAATAGGTTATAACATACTGAATTACGAAAATGGCTATGACAACCACATTGTGCCAAATGCAACTGCAAAGGACATCTGGCTAGCATTATCGTGTCCCGGAAGGGGGATGCTTCAAGTGTGGTCACATGGGCAACTTCACAGGTGATTGCCAAGGCAGAATACCAAATAATTATCCTTCGCAAATTCAACACCAACAAAACTGTGGGCAGGAACCACAGGTGCACCGCAAGACGTTCAGAATCGACAATCCAGCGCTCAAGGCCGAGTCTTTGCTCTGACTCAAGAGGAGGCCTTCGCCTCAAATACATCTGTGTCGGGTGTACTACTATTCAAGCCATCATTTTATTTGATTCAGGTACAACCCATAGTTTTATATCGATAGATTTTGTCGAGGAGCATAGATTAAAAAAATATCATTGTTAGATTTAGACCTTAGTATTAGCACCCCATATAAAGTAGAGATGCCTGCAAATTTAATCTGTATGGATGGCTATATTTTATTAGAGGTAGAAAATCTGTATCTTAATGTGATAGTCCTAGATATTAAGGAGTGTGACATCATTTTGGGTATAAATTGGCTTAGTGCTTGCTCTGCGATGATTGATTGTGTGGGGATGAGAGTTGTGTTTCGCCTACCCGGAGAAACATAATTCTTATACTCGTATGGTTTGGCATCGAAAGCACCTATGGTGATTTATACGACGACGGCTCGACGGTTGATACATTTTGGCTGTCAAGGATACTTAGCTTTTGTTTGATACGCTTGAAAGAATAGTGCAGATGCAGTTCAGACTAAAGTAATGGCAGAACTCTTCGATGTATTTCCATACGAGTTACCTGGTATGCCTCCCAATCGAGAGATATAGTTCATCATCGACTTATTTTCAGATAATCGACCGATATCCAAAACTTCGTACAGCATGATACCTGCAGAATTAAAAGAAATCAAGATACAGTTACAAGAATTGCTAGACTGGATAAATTCGCTCTATCGTCTCTCTGTGGGGAGCTCCACTACTGTTCGTTAAGAAGAAAAATGGATCGATACGGCTATGCATCGACTACTGGGAGCTGAACAAGGTCACCATCCGAAACAAATATCCATTGTCGAGAATAGATAACTTACTTAATCAGCTGCATGGAGCTTCAATAATCTCTAAGATAGATCTTAATTCTGTCTACCACCAACTGAAGATCAAGTATAGCTACTCTTCCTGGATTTTCAAAATTATTTTTAAAATTATTTATATATTTTAATTATTGCGTTTAAAAGTAATTTTTCGTCAAGACTTTGTAAAAGATATTTTGTGATTATTTCTCTTATCAAAAACTAGTTTTAAATTAAATAATTTAAATATACTATTTACTTTTATTAAAAGATATTTGTTCTCGAATTTTATTATATGAAATATAAAATATGTAGTTTTTTTTTTACTTTCAAAAGTTGGTTTCTAAAATGCTTTTAAAAAATCATAATTATTTTTAAAGGGTTTTGTCCATTTATTTTAATAAAGAGTTGGATTTATAAAAATATGTACTTTCCATTACTGGATGACATCAAACATTATTTGAAGCTATTAGGATAATAAATTATCTGAATTGGATTTGACTTTATATGATTAAACTTTTGATAATATTATATGTTGATTTAAATTAGTATTGTTATCTACTAATGGATTATGATTAAATTAAATTTGTTTTAAATGTTTATTGATTTAAATTAAAGGGAAGAAGTTTATCCATCGAAAAATTCTAATCATTATCTAATTAGGAGTTCAACTCCTATTTAAGGAGGCCTTTCTCCTAATTTTTTTCCAAGCCTTTTCCCAAATCCCATCAACCACAAACCTCATTCATGGTGTTGTTCATTGTGAATGTGTCCGCACAATTCCTTTCCACTATTTTTTTTTACATTTACACTGTTCTTCCTGTCACGCCCCAGAACCAGAATACTGGAGAGCGGGGGCAGACATAGCCAGCTACGTATATGAAATGGAATCCATCTCGCTATACGGTCACGGCTGTCTAGATACATGAGGGTTTATCTACAAGCCAACAGTCTCTTAAGGTCATGAACAAGCCTAGTGTCTCAATCACAAGCAAGTAATTAAAAGTCACAAGATGTATGATCATTAAATATACAATAGTAAGGCGTCCCAAACATTACATATTCAGCTGATCATGAAGCTAGTCGTTACAAAATGTCAGGACTAGCAAGAGTTTAGTCATACATGATCAACCCTAGGATCTGTTAATCATGTTACAGCCCGTAGGCAGACAGTAAGTAAGTGCAATCGAGCTAAACAGGTGCTCGTCGGCTAAACGTCTCAAAAGAATATTTTTACAATAGAGTGGGAGAGCCAAAAATAACCCACTCGTTGCCAGGATTCCTTCTAGTGTTCACCATCTGGCAGGAAGGTCGGTAGATCCTCTGGAGGTGCTCTGAAATCTGGCCACACAAAACCAGCTGGGTCAGACCCCAGAAAGAGCAAGTACCACAAAGGGGCTTCACTTAAGAACTAAAACCAGCAATCAGCACAAGATATAAATAAAAGTAAGAACTGGAAATAAAGAAAATACACCAGGATGATATACGACGAGATAACCATGGAACTATTCAGATAACCAGGTTACAACCCGTAAACCAAACAAGGACCGGGATTGTAACCCTTCGTCTGAACAGAACTTGGAATTCTCACCATTTATCGGTAAAATAAATACAAGCATTCTGGTCATGCAGCAATCTGGAACAGGATCAGGGCAAGACTAGACTGGTTAGACTCCATCCAATCATTTCACGGCCAAGCAAGAATTACGGCTTGATACTTTAACTAACTAGGGTTGTCACAAGCCTAATTACTAACAAGATGCAGTGAGATTGTTCCACAGCCACAAGCCCTGCAGACCATCCAGGTTCCCCGGGTTAAAAGATTAGAGTTAAATTTCGGTGGATACATCATCCAGGAAACAAATGTACCCTTAGGTAGCTTGAAGGGTGCAACACATGACAGTGTGCTGGAAATGTGCCCTACTCGACGGCAGGCTACAAATCCCAAGGCGTGCCCAGGTAACGGGATTGCCTGTAGCTGGAAAATCTCTTCATGACTAATGTATTAGTCTAGTTATTAGCCCTTAGTTTATTTCAATAGGTACTCCTGACCGTGGTACTCAGGAGTCCCCTCCTAGACATGATGCAAGATAAGACTGGATTATTTATACAAGCACAATCGCCCACGATGTCCAGGTTATTATACAGGTCATGTCATGTCAGGTAGCCGTCGCAACAGCTTATCAAGGTATAACATGTCAGGTTATCAGGTCAAGTGTACTTGTCAGAAGTGCGCCACGACGGACCACTATCAGGTCATGTCAGGTTTACTCATGTCAGGAGTGTACCACTACGGGTCACTATCGTGTCAGGCTCAGTTATCAATTCCAAACATATCAAGTAAATTCGCAATTATCAAGTTCAGGACAAAAGGCGTAAGGATATAAAATGGACGTTAAATATCTAATAAAATATTAATATACAGGGCTATAGAAGAGCCAAGCCTAAGGAAAATAAAACCAAATCTGACACGCTGACATAAGGCCAAGTCGGCCAAAGGCCATACGCTCAGTGCAAGCTATGCTCAGGCCAGCGTACGCTCGAGTCATGCGTACGCTTGAGGCCAGCGTACGCCTTGCTCGCTTAAGCTAGCGTACGCTAAAGACACGCTGCCAACAGGCAGCGTATCAAGGCTAGCGTACGCTTGCTAAAGAGCAGCGTACCAAGGCTAGCGTACGCTCGCTAAAGAGCAGCGTACCAAGGCTAGCGTACGCTCGCTAAAGAGCAGCGTACCAAGGCTAGCGTACGCTCGCTAAAGAGCAGCGTACCAAGGCTAGAGTACGCTCGCTAAAGAGCAACGTACAGCTCAGTGGCGTAAGCTAAAAAGCTAGCTCACTGTTCACTGTCTTCTCCAAATGGCAAGAACAACAAGAACTCTAAAGTTGAATCTAAGCTTCAACAGTCCATATCTTGGTCAAAACAAGTCCGAATCCAACTTTCCAAAGGTCAAAATTGGGTAGAATGAAGTTCTCTACAACATGGAACCATCAAAACTTGAAAATAAGGAAGTTTGATAGATCAAAACCACCAAAAATCCGAAAATAGCAAGACTCTAGATCTACAAGAATTAAAGCCTCAAAATGGAAAATGACAAGTTCTAATGTGGTTTAGAATCATGAGAAGAAGCTAAGGAAACCATCAAAAGGGGTTCTCTTGTGGAAGCAAGTTGCACTTGCCTATGGTGTTCTTGGTTGGTGGAGAAGAGTAATGGTGGGGGAAGGAGAAGTAAATAAGAATTATGGACGAGAGAGAAGGTTGGTAGGGATAATAAAGAGGGGGGTTGTGGTGGAAATGAAGGAGAAGCATAGGCTAAGGTGTTCCACCCTTGGCCCATGATGAACCAAGCATTGGGCCGGCCGAACCAAGCCAACCTAAACCGAGAGTAAACCAAGCCAAGCCAAGCCAAGAAGAAAACTAAACAAGGAATCATGCAATACAAGAATAAAATACGTACACGTATTCCAAGAATACTTAATACGAACCACAGGCATTACAACTCTACCCACCTTAAAAGAATTCCGTCCTCGGAATTTAATCAAGAGGCTAGAGGAGCAATGACAAGCTACATTAATAACAAGCAAGCTATACTAGGCAATCAATCAATCATGCAAGAAAGGAATCGAAGGCAGGAGGCATAAGAAAGACATTATACCTCACGAGTCAAACAAGTCGGGATATCGCGATCGGATATCATCCTCACGCTCCCATGTTGACTCCCCCAAAGAGGGATGACCCCAAGCAACTCGGACTAACTTGATAGTCTTGTTCTTGAGGATCTTCTCTCTCCGGTCCAATATAGACACGGGCCTCTCCTCATACGAAAGGTTGGTACCAACAACCAATTCCGAATGATCCAGGATGTGGCTCGGGTCCGGAATATACCGTCGTAATTGGGATACATGGAATACGTCATGCACCTCGCTTAGCGACGGTAGAAGAGCGAGACGATAGGATACATCTCCTACTCGCTCCAGAATGTCAAACGGTCCTATATACCTAGGACTAAGCTTGCCCCGTACGCCGAAACGAATGACGCCACGGTTAGGCGAAATCCTCAGGAATACATGATCGCCGACCGAAAACTCGAGAGGGCACCGATGAGAATTGGCCCAATGGCGCTGGCGATCTTGGGCAACTCGAAGATGATCTCTGACTCGCCTGACCACTTCAACTGTCTGAGCAATCATTTCTGGACCGAGCATCTGTCTCTCTCCAACATCATCCCAGGCTAGCGGGGATCTGTACTTCCTACCATACAGTGCCTCGAACGGTGCCATCTGGATACTGGCCTGGAAATTGTTGTTGTACGAGAATTCCACCAGGTGCAAGTGATCTTCCCATGAACCACTGAAGTCAAGTGTGCAAGACCGCAACATGTCTTCAAGAGTCTGGATCGTGCGCTCCGACTGGCCATCTGTCTGCGGGTGATATGCTGAACTGAACTGGAGATGAGTTCCCAAGCTCTCTTGCAAGCTATGCCAAAAGTGCGACATAAATCTTGAATCTCGGTCTGAGGTGATACTGACTGGCACACCGTGCAATCTGACAATCTGCCTGAGGTACATCTCTGCTAACTGAGCTGTCGACTGACCAACTCTGAATGGAAGAAAGTGAGCCACTTTCGTGAGCCGATCAACTATAACCTAGATAGCATCTCTACCAGCTGGGGACCTAGGTAGTCCAGTCACAAAATCTATGGTCACATGCTCCCACTTCCATTTTGGAATCGGCAAGGGCTGAAGAAGTCCAGCCGATCTCTGATGTTCGGCTTTAACTTGTTGGCAAACCAAACACCGAAAGACAAATCGAGCTATCTCCCACTTCATGCCATTCCACCAGAAATGCTGCCGGATATCACGGTACATCTTCGTACTGCCGGGATGGATGGAATACTGCGAACTGTGCGCTTCTGACATGATCTCCTGCCGAATATCTCCGCTGGGTACACAAAGACGCTTACCATGTCGAAGTGTACCATCCTCATGAATGCATAACTCTGGTCTTCGTCCTGTCTCACACTCTGCTCTGAGCCGCTGAAGCTTGGAATCTGCCGACTGCGCCATCCGGATCCTCTCGACTATAGTGGACTGAACTTGCATACTGGCCATCAAGGCCACACTGGAAGGGAGAACAACTTTAATACCCATCCTCTGAAGATCTGCTAACAGCTCTGGTTGCGCTGTTAGGAAATAAGCTCCGGCTCTCCTGCTCAATGCATCTGCTACGACATTGGCCTTCCCAGGATGATACTGCAGGTTGACATCATAATCCACAAGAAGCTCCAGCCACCTTCTCTGACGCATGTTAAGATCCTTCTGGGTGAAAACATACTTCAGGCTCTTGTGGTCGGTGAAAATCTTTACCCTGTCTCCATACAAGTAGTACCTCCACAACTTAAGTGCAAACACCACTGCTGCCAGCTCCAAGTCATGGGTTGGGTAATTCCTCTTATGATCACGAAGTTGTCGTGACGCATAAGCTATTACCTTCCCATGCTGCATCAGAACACATCCTAAACCTCTGTCTGAAGCGTCACAGTACACTGAGAATCCTCCGGTCCCATCTGAAAGCGTAAGAATAGGAGCTGTTATCAGGCCTCGCTTCAACTGCTCAAAAGAACTCTGACACTCTGCTGTCCAAGAAAACTGTGCATCCTTGCGGGTCAACTGCGTCAATGGTGCTGAAATTCGAGCAAAATCCGAAACAAACCGCCGGTAGTAGCCGGCCAATCCAAGAAAACTGCGAACCTCTACAACTGTGCTGGGCACTGGCCACGACTCAATAGCCACGATCTTCTGGGGATCCACTTCTACTCCTCCTCGAGTGATGATATGACCCAAGTACGAAATGCGATCGAGCCAGAACTCGCATTTACTGAACTTGGCATATAACTGGTGCTCTCTAAGGATCTGAAGAAATATACGGAGATGCTGCTCATGCTCCGTCTCACTCTTGCTGTAGACCAGAATGTCGTCTAGGAATACGATCACAAACTGATTCAAGTAAGGCATGAAGATGCGATTCATGAGGTCCATGAATACTGCCGGCGCATTGGTTGCTCCAAAAGGCATAAGAAGGAACTCCCAATGCCCATATCTCGATCTAAAAGCTGTCTTCGGGATGTCCTGCTCTCTGACTCTGATCTGATGATAACCTGAGCGCAAATCAATCTTCGAGAATACTGAAGCTCCCTTGAGTTGATCAAACAAGTCATCTATCCTCGGAAGAGGGTATCTGTTCTTGATTGTCACTGAGTTCAAGGTACGATAATCAACACATAACCTGGATGTACCATCCTTCTTTTTCACAAGAAGCATCGGGGCTCCCCAAGGCGATCCACTAGCACGAATGAATTCCTTGGTTCTGAGTTCTTCAATCATCTTGTACAATATCTCCAACTCTGACGGCGCCATCCTGTAGACTCTCTCTGATACTGGGGCTGTCCCGGGAATCAAGTCTATAGTGAACTCGATCTCCCGCTCCGGAGGCATACCTGGAAGCTCTTCTGGAAAAACATATGGAAACTCCTCGACTATCCTGGGCAACTGAACTGCTGCTACTGCCATCCGCAATACTGGAGGAGATGACTCAACTTCGCCTCGGGAGAAAGAAAACTCCGGCTCGCCTGGAATGCTAAAAATAACCCTGCCAAGGTGGCAGTCTATCCTAGCATACTGGTTCCTCAACCAATCCATCCCTAAGACCATATCATAATCGGCCATCGGGAATTCTATCAATCTAGCGGGGAACTCCCTACCGCTAACTACGATCCGACACGAGAAAAACACTCTATCTACTCCCACAAGTCCGTTACCAGTAAGTATATTGAGCCTTACTGATAATGACTCGGGTTCTAATCCAACCCGTGTCGCAAATCGTGCAGACATAAAAGAATGCGATGCACCAGAATCAAATAAAGCTGAAGCTGGAAAGGAGTTGACGAGAATAGTACCTGCCACTACCTCTCCTGGTGCCAATCCTTCCTCTACGGTCATTACCATAGCCTGACCGTGCCCTCGGGGTGCTGGTCCCCTCTGCTGAAATCCTCGATGTCTGCTCTGACTCAAGGCTTGGGCTTGAACATACTGCTGGGGGTTCTGCTACTGGAACACTTGGGTCTGAGGCGGCAAGGACCTCGGCAATGGGTAATGCTGCTGTTGCTGGACCGGTGCTGGCCCTCTCACCGAAGAGCTAGAAAGGTTGGACGATGATGAACCACCACTATTCGGGCAGGATCCTACCCTATGGTCTGGTGCTCCACAAGCCAGACACAATCCCTGTGCCCTGCGACAATCTGCCACCACATGGCCTGGCTTTCCACAATGAGAACATCCCACTGCGGAAGACTGCTTCTGCTTCTGCTGTTGAGGGTACGTCGGAGTGGAATGCTGAACCGACGTTACTGAGGCCGCTAGCCTCGGAGCTCCAATAGTCAAAGCCCTGGCTGCCGGGGCCGGTGCTGAAGACTGATTCATCTGGCCGTGAGATCTCTTCCAACCTCCGGTCCTATCCATAATCCTCTGGGAGGTATACTCATGCCTCCGGGCTGCTCTCAAGACTGCATCAAAAGTCTGATGCTCAAACTGCTCAACTGCCAACAAGATCTCCAGGTGAAGTCCCTGCTGGAACCGCTGGGCTCTATCATACTCAGTTGCCACCAGGGTGGGAGCAAACCGACTGAGTCTAGAAAACTCGGCCGCATATCCGTCGACCGTCCTGCCTCCTTGCTTCAGATTGGTAAACCGGGTCTGTAGATCATACCGAGCTACAGCATCAAAATACTTGGTCTGGAATCTCTCTCTAAATACTATCCAAGTAATGGGTGCTGCTAATCCAACGGCCTGCGCTGCCCACCAGCTGCGGACAAGATCTAACAACTGCAGGCGCACAACGGCCACCTTCTCATTCTCTGGAGTCTTGGCTGCTTCTAGAACCACATCTGTGTCCTGAAGCCATGTATCTGCTGTGATAGCATCTTCACTACCGTCGAAGAATGGAGGGTTCAAGCGCTTGAAGCTGTTGGCTGCACTGTTCCCTGGATGACCACCTCTGGTCAAAGCATCCGCCACTGCCTGTTGCAATGCATCTCCACGACGATCTTGAGAAGCTATCAAGGTCCTGATGAGACCTACCAAAGTACCGTCATCATGTTCTACAGGTTGAACTGGGTGGACTGGTGGCTCTCCGCCAGAAGGCACGACTCTGGAGGCTACTCTGGAATGCTGGGCTTGATCTCCAGGTTGCTGCTGGTCCGCGGGAGGTGCTCCGCCTTGCTGGTCGGTAGGGCCACGAACAATGCCGCTGAAGAAGATGACATAGGGAACAATAAGGAAGGACCAGGACAGATGAACGATACAAGCATATGATCAGGACAAGAATCCAGGGATTCAGAAGATATGAGCAGAGATCAAGGACGAATACTGATTGAGACATCTATTCGGTAAACCCTCACATATCTTGATTTACAAGACCTGCATGGGCCACCACTTAAACCATGTCACACCCCAGAACCAGAATACTGGAGAACGGGGGCAGATATAGCCAGCTACATATATGAAATAGAATCTATTTTGCTATACGATCACGGCTGTCTAGATACATGAGGGTTTATCTATAAGCCAACAGTCTCTTAAGGTCATGAACAAGCCTAGTGTCTCAATCACAAGCAAGTAATTAAAAGTCACAAGATGTATGATCATTAAATATACAATAGTAAGGCATCCCAAACATTACATATTCAGCTGATCATGAAGCTAGTCGTTACAAAATGTCAGGACTAGCAAGAGTTTAGTCATACATGATCAACCCTAGGATCTGTTAATCATGTTACAGCCCGTAGGCAGATAGTAAATAAGTACAATCGAGCTAAACAGGTGCTCGTCGACTAAACGCCTCAAAAGAATATTTTTACAATAGAGTGGAAGAGCCAAAAATAACCCACTCGTTGCCAGGATTCCTTCTAGTGTTCACCATCTGGCAGGAAGGTCGGTAGATCCTCTGGAGGTGCTCCGAAATCTGGCCACACAAAACCAGCTGGGTCAGACCCCAGAAAGAGCAAGTACCATAAAGGGGCTTCACTTAAGAACTAAAACCAGCAATCAGCACAAGATATAAATAAAAATAAGAACTGGAAATAAAAAAATACACCAGGATGATATACGACGAGATAACCATGGAACTATTCAGATAACCAGGTTACAACCCGTAAACCAAACAAGGACCGGGGTTGTAACCCTTCGTCTGAATAGAACTTAGAATTTTCACCATTTTTCGGTAAAATAAATACAAGCATTCTGGTCATGCAGCAATCTGGAACAGGATCAGGGCAAGACTTGACTGGTTAGACTCCATCCAATCATTTTACGGCCAAGCAAGAATTACGGCTTGATACTTTAACTAACTAGGGTTGTCACAAACCTAATTACTAACAAGATGCAGTGAGATTGTTCCACAGCCACAAGCCCTGCAGACCATCCAGGTTCCCCGGGTTAAAAGATTAGAGTTGAATTCAGATGGGTACATCATCCAGGAAACGAATGTACCCTTAGGTAGCTTGAAGGGTGCAACACATGACAGTGTGTTGGAAATGTGCCCTACTCGACGGCAGGCTACAAATCCCAAGGCGTGCCCAGGTAACGGGATTGCCTGTAGCTGGGAAATCTCTTCATGACTAATGTATTAGTCTAGTTATTAGCCCTTAGTTTATTTCAATAGGTACTCCTGACCGTGGTACTCAGGAGTCCCCTCCTAGACATGATGCAAGACAAAACTGGATTATTTATACAAGCACAATCGCCCACGGTGTCCAGGTTATTATATAGGTCATGTCATGTCAGGTAGCCGTCGCAACAGCTTATCAAGGTATAACATGTCAGGTTATCAGGTCAAGTGTACTTGTCAGGAGTGCGCCACGACGGGCCACTATCAGGTCATGTCAGGTTTACTCATGTCGGGAGTGCACCACTACGGGTCACTATCGTGTCAGGCTCAGTTATCAATTCCAAACATATCAAGTAAATTCGCAATTATCAAGTTCAGGACAAAAGGCGTAAGGATATAAAATGGACGTTAAATATCGAATAAAATATCAATATACAGGGCTATAGAAGAGCCAAGCCTAAGGAAAATAAAACCAAATCTGACACGCTGACATAAGGCCAAGTCGGCCAAAGGCCATACGCCCAGTGCAAGCTATGCTCAGGCCAGCGTACGCTCGAGTCATGCGTACGCTTGAGGCCAGCGTACGCCTTGCTCGCTTAAGCTAGCGTACGCAAAAGACACGCTGCCAACAGGCAGCGTATCAAGGCTAGCGTACGCTCGCTAAAGAGCAGCGTACCAAAGCTAGCATACGCTCGCTAAAGAGCAGCGTACCAAGGCTAGCGTGCGCTCGCTAAAGAGCAGCGTACCAAGGCTAGCGTACGCTCGCTAAAGAGCAGCGTACCAAGGCTAGCGTACGCTCGCTAAAGAGCAGCGTACAGCTCAGTGGCGTAAGCTAAAAAGCTAGCTCACTGTTCACTGTCTTCTCCAAATGGCAAGAACAGCAAGAACTCTAAAGTTGAATCTAAGCTTCAATAGTCCATATCTTGGTCAAAACAAGTCCGAATCCAACTTTCCAAAGGTCAAAATTGGGTAGAATGAAGTTCTCTACAATATGGAACCATCAAAACTTGAAAACAAGGAAGTTTGATAGATCAAAACTACCAAAAATCCGAAAATAGCAAGATTCTAGATCTACAAGAATTAAACCCTCAAAATGGAAAATGACAAGTTCTAATATGGTTTAGAATCATGAGGAGAAGCTAAGGAAACCATCAAAAGGGGTTCTCTTGTGGAAGCAAGTTGCACTTGTCTATGGTGTTCTTGGTTGGTGGAGAAGAGTAATGGTGGGGGAAGGAGAAGTAAATAAGAATTATGGAGGAGAGAGAAGGTTGGTAGGGATAATAAAGAGGGGGGTTGTGGTGGAAATGAAGGAGAAGCATAGGCTAAGGTGTTCCACCCTTGGCCTATGATGAACCAAGCATTGGACCGGCCGAACCAAGCCAACCCAAACCGAGAGTAAACCAAGCCAAGCCAAGCCAAGAAGAAAACTAAACAAGGAATCATGTAATACAAGAATAAAATACGTACACGTATTCCAAGAATACGTAATACGAACCACAGGCATTACACTTCCCTTTCGTGTCCGACAAACCCAGACACAACCTCAACACATAGATTTTATGTGTCTCGCAGGACACGACTTCGATACCAAAATTTCCAACCCCAACACAGCAAAATCCTATCCCTAAACCCAATTGGCCGCATCCTCCCTATCTGGACGACCATCATATCCTCGTAGGACCAGTCACGAGCCCCTGGCCGCCATCTCCGGCCAAGTCCTACCGTCTGACAAACACTTGCCTCCGACCACCTCCTCCTCTTACAAGCCATCACCAACATCATTGACCGGAACCACTACTTGCCTCTCTCCTGCCTTTATCCCAACCATACTTATAGACACCACCACCATCACCGCCACCGCGAGCTGTTCAGCCATCCTTCCGCGATGGCGGCGCCACCATCGCAGCCCCGACCCGTCTCGAGTGTCGTATGTGCCGACGTGCCACTCCACGACAACAAGAGTCCTCTAAGCGTCATTGGCCCCTATCTTGTAGATCTAGTTTTATGGTATTTTCAATTTCTGTGGTTAATTTCTTGTATATCTAGTTTTATGGTATTTTCGGTTTTCTTAAATTTTGATCTATCAAACTTGCATATTTTTGCTAGTTGATGGTTTCATGTTGTAGAGAATTTTGTTCTACCCCATTTTGACCTATGGAAGTTCGAATTTGGACTCTGAATGATAGAATTATGGAGCTTGGAAGCATGGTTTCATGGTGTTTTTCTTCTCGAAAATTGGAGGAGAAGAACAGTGCTTGACCGCATGACTATTTCATGGGCAAGTGGTTTTTTCCAGCCGCATGGCCTTGCCAGCATTAATTGCATGCATTAATATTTGCTTGGTAATTGCTTGCTTGCATGCAACAGCTAGTGGCCACATAGGCCTATGAATATTTAATATAATATGGCCAAATGCCAGGTTACATATTTAATATTGCTTGCATGCTATTATAGAAGAGCCGTATGGAATTGTATTATTTAATGCATTAAATATTGCATACACCAGCATGCAAGTGAGTTGGCTTGCTTTTAATATTAGTTGCATGCATCAGTGCTTGCATGGGAGGGAAAAGTTGAGCCGCATACATAGGCCAATTTTACTTGGTCGCATGTAACAAATTTTACTTGGCCGCATATGCTTAGCTTGGTCGCATGCTAAGTTGCTGAGCCGCATGAGCACTTTTTGCTTGGCCACAATGGCCAAACACTTGGGTATTTAATGCATTTAGCATTTTCTTGAATTGCCTAGCAAGCTAGCCGCATGAGAATTAGTAAGCTAGCCGCATGAGCATTAGTAAGCTGGCCGCATGGAAATTCTTAAGTGAGCCGCATGTAAGCATGCATATTATATTTAATGCACTTTATTTGGAAGTCAACCGCATATGACTTAGGAATCTTTAGTTAGTAATTTCTTTAATGCATATTAATGCATGATTTAGTTAATGCATATTAAAGCCTATTAATGCATGCCTTTCTCTGCATTTGCTTTTGGAGCTTAAATCAGCCGCATATGCTTGCCATACAAGCATACTTTATATGCTTGCCACCAGCCGCATATGCTTTGCCATGCAACATATTTTATACGCTTTGTCAGGATACATATTTTAATGTGCCTTGCCATGTTACATATTTTATATGCTTTGCATTAGCATGCTTACCTAACAAGTGAGCCGCATGAGAAGCATATGGCCGCATGGCCATTCACTAATCAGCCGTATGGCCGCATGCATTGTTGAGTGGCCACGTGCCATATTTTGTCGCATACACCATGGTGTGCTGGCCTCATTAGTATGAAGCATTAATTGTAGTGGGGTCCCACAAGGTTTGTATCCATGTAATTTTAGGCCACATGGCCCCAGTACTTGAGTAGCCACGTGTCCTTTTCTTTTGCTTGAGTGGAAGCTTGCATTTATTGCAGGTTCCTCTTTCCTTGTCTTTTTTAGTTGCATGAATATTTCTTGCTGGCCGCATGGCCCCCTTCAGTTATTTTCTGGCCGCATAAGCTTTGGTTGGCCGCATGGGTGGCCTCCCACTCTCTTTGGCCGCATGTATGTTCTTCCACTTTTGGGCCGCATGGGGTCCACTTTGATTGTTTAAATATTTTATTTGCCTGAATTGTGGTCAGAATTTCTTTCCACTGCCAACATGAAAGTTGTAGAGTTTCTCCTTAGCTTCAAGAATATATATTATATATATATATATATATATATATATATATATATATATATATATATATATATATATATATTATTTAATTGCACAAGTTTCTCCCCTACTTGATAAATGACATGACTTGATAGTAATCCGCCGTGGCGCACTCCTGACAAGATAACTTGACCTGACAATTTGACATGATGAACCCGACATGATAGTGGCCCGCCGTGGCGCACTCTTGACAAGAAAATCTGACATGATATTCCTTGAAATGCTGTTGCGACGGCTAACATGACTTGACAAGAATAAATGGCCTGGACACCATGGGTGATTGTGTTTGTACAAGTGAACCAATATTGTCTTGCATCATGTCTAGGACATGAATCGCTGGTTTCCCACAGTCAGGGATTCATACTGAATATGGCTAGGATTAATGACTAGATTGATCAAGTAGTTCATGAAGAGACTTTCCCAGTTACCTGTTGCCCCTTTGACCCCGGCCTTATATAATATATATACATGGGACTTGGAGCTATCTGTCATGATGAGCACATTTCCAGCCCGCCGTCGAGTGGGGCACCTCTTTAGGACACATGTATCTCACTGCAGTGTGTCTGCTATACTTATTTTTCTTTTGCTGGGGTCACTCAGGTAGCAGCAGGCGGGTAACTGGACTTGGAAATATCTTTGTATCTTGTTAGTAACTAGGACTGTGATAACCCTAGTTAGTTAAAGTATCAAGTCATACTTATTGCTTGGCCGTGAATATTGGATGGAGTTCAATCAGTCTAGTCTTGCCTTGATCTTGTACAAGATTGTTACTTGACCTGATTTCTTATATCTATCTTGCCGATAAATGGTGGGAGAAGCCAAGTTCCGTTCAGACGAAGGGTTACAACCCCGGTCCTTGTTTGGTTTACGGGTTGTAACCTGGTTATCTGAATAGTCCCATAGTTATCTCATCGTATATCACCTGTGATGCTTGATACGGTTTACCTTACCAACAAGATTTGGAGACGGAGTTCTATTCAGGTGAAGGGTTACAACCCCGGTCCTTGTTTGGTTTAAGGGTTGTGACCTGGCTACTTGAATGGTTCCCTCGTACTCTATTATGACTGTTGTTATTCTTTTAATATCGAGCCTTTTATTACTGTCTTTTATGTAATTATATTCTTGTGATATGCTGGTTTTAGTTCCTAAGTGAAGCCTCCTTTGTGGCACTTGCTCTTTCTGGGGTCTGACCTAGCTGATTTTGTATGGCCAGATTCCGGAGCAACCCCAGGGGATCTACCGACTTTCCAGCCAGATGGTGACCACTAGACAGAATTCTGGCAACGAGTGGGTTTATTTTGGCTCTCCCACTCTATTGTAAAATTATTCTTTTGAGGTGTTTAGCCGCCGAGCAAGTGTTAGCTCGTGTACATTTTACTTACTGTCTGCCTACGGGCTGTAACATGATTGGCAACCTAGGGTTGATCATGTATGACTAAACTCTTGCTAGTCCTCACATTTTGTAACGACTAGCTTCATGATCAGCTGAATATGTAATGTTTGGGACGCCTTACTATTGTATATTTGATGATCGTACATCTTGTAACATCTACTTACTTGCTTGTGATTGAGACACTAGGCTTGTTATTGACCTTAAGAGACTGATGGCTTGTAGACAAACCCTCATATATCTAGACAGCCGTGACCGTATAGTGGAGTGGATCCCATTTCATTATACGTAGCTGGCTATGTCTGTCCCCGCTCTCCAGTGTTCTGGTTCTGGGGCGTGACAACTGGTGTCCTTCGTAGAAGGTAGTTCAGTCGTAGGTAATCTTATCCAGTATTAAACCACTATTAAATAAATGGCAGTACACCACGAGTGCTTTGATCCGAAATGCTCGACGACTTCTTACAATCACAAGCTTTGATCCGAAGAGCTTGCTGATTTCAACAGCCACAAGCTTTGATTCGAAGTGCTTGCCGACTTCAATACTTGTAAAGTAAAGCAAAACTTGAATTTCAAAGCTTTTACAACTCTTCTAAACTTCTAACTGAGATCGCACTTGGCACTGGAAGGCTTAGGAAAATTTGTCTTGGGGATTGGAAGGTTTAAAGCTCAAAAGAAGAGATGAAAGCGAATTGGAATGAATTAATAATGAGAAGAACTCATATGTACTTATAGGATTATAGGGATAGATCTCGACCATAGTTTGGTATCCCAACATTAAAAATCGAACGTTGAGTCCGTGCTCTCAAGGAATATGAGTCAAATCAGGAAACCCTAAATATTGAATCTTCATGGACCGAGTTCAGTCCGAGTTCGGTCAAAGACCGAGTTCAGTCCGAGTACGGACACTATATATATATATTACTATTTTACCAATATATATATATATATATATATATATATATATATATATATATATACTATTTTACTAAATAAAATATATATGATGAATAGTTTCTTTTAAAAATTGTATTTTAACACATTTGAGTTTTAGCCCAAAAACCAAATTCTAAATTTTCAAATAGTTATCTATAAATATTTTGACTAGTAGAAATATAGTTTTAATATTATAAATAGTTTTCCAAAATAGTTATATGTATTATTTACGCAATTTCTCTTCGATCATCAATCCTTGACCGCAACTAATCGTATTCCTATTTTCCTTCTGAATCCTAAATTATTTATATCGACCCTAACCAATTTGACTATTCTGGACTCAATGACATGGTTTGTCCTATCATCTGAGATCATCTTGCGTACTTTTGACATCTGTGACTATTCTGTGCCAACAAGATTATACTACGCAAGTCGACTGCAACTTAATTCAATGCAAGTACATTACATTGGTTACTTTCAATTCCTAATAGTTTCTATGATGCATGTTTTAGATATGCATTACATGACTCATGATTTTTGACACGTTGTTCACACGAGTATGGATTCATATACATGATTATTGAGTTTTGTGATTTACGTTATTTATCGTGTTTCATGACTTTCATTTCGTGATTATCGTGTATCATAATTTTTGTGCCGTGACATGAATCCATGAGTCGGGCAGGAAAATATATTAGTAGACATGTGAATATTCTCAAAACAAGAACCACTCCCACAAGTCCAAACAAGAACGATAGCACTCGTACACTTCACGTGCGGGTTGCCGTATTTACCCCTAGCCGTTTACATCTCGAAAGTAGTATTTCAAAACACTTAGTTAGATATCTTGATTATCATGTTACATGTTCTATTCTATTTGACATGCCATGATATTCTTGTTTACATATTTCTTTCTAGTTGTCTGTCATGATTGTCTTCGTTATCTATTTTCTCTAAATTTATCATACTATGTCACCACGTATATCATATACTATTTTTGTTTTATAGTTTCTAATATGTATTGAATAGTTTGCCATATATGTACTTGTTCCATTCCTGAATGAAAATCATTTTTCATATTAGTCGCTTGTTATGTATTGGATCATGGGAAAAGATATGGGTATATGTCGAGGTCGACACAAAAGGACCAGTTAGATAGATTTGATCATCAAGTTTAAATTGGTATTAGATTTTGTGAGACATTATTTTTTAATCTAATGTAATCTTGAAGTTGTAATTGATTTAGTATTATGAATGAGCAAATGAATTAATTATGAGCAATTATTGTGATTTTGAGCATTGTGGTCTAGACAGCGTTCTATAGCCGATACCACGGTATAGGCTAGACTTGCCCACACACTCGTATCCCGAAAAACGGGTGCGGGTCATGACATCAAGCCAGAGGACATACCAAGCCTCAGCTTCCTTCATAGATTTGATGAACCGAGTCTTCAGATCATTAGTTGACAAGTTTATGGTCGTGTTCATTGATGACATCTTAATCTGCTCCAGAAGCAAAGAAGACCACGCGGAGCACCTACGAATTGTGTTGCAAGCTCGGTATAAAAACAATTTATATGTAAAATTGAGCAAGTATGAATTTTGGATGAGCAGCATGTCATTTCTTGGGCACGTGATCTCAGCAAAAGGCGTTGTTGTAGACCCAAAATAGATTGAAGCTATAGTGTCTTAGAAGCAGTCAACATTGACTAGTGAGATTCGAAATTGTTTTGTTTAGCGGGCTACTACAGAAGATTAATGAAGGGGTTTTTTAATCATTCGTCACCTCTTACTTGCCTCACCTAGAAGGGAGTAGCATTCAAGTGGACAAACAGTTGCAAGGCTAAGGGAGTGTTCTTTTTTCACTTATAACTGAATTTCACTTATTCTATATGGGGCCTTACTTATAAGTGAATTTGGTTGCAATAAGTGCATTCGTTTTTTGCACTTATAAGTAATTCTAACTTATAAGTGGCACCAATTTCATAAGTGAAATTTTTTCACTTATTAGATTGCTTAAGTACTTATCGCATCCGAAAAGTCTATTATGCCCCTCTACAAACTTTAAAAAAAATTCACTTGTCCAAATTCTAATAGAAACTGATTTCCTATATATAAACATATTCATCCCTTCCTTTTCCCTTTCCCTTCCTTACTGTGAAACCCGTAATTTTAATTAATTATTTTAGTGCTTATTACTATTATTTATTCTAGTTAGATTAAAATTATTATTTCAAAAATAAATAAATTGGATTTTTTTTTGTCTGGCCAGACCTGAACTCGAACCCGAATCCAAATATATTTTTAGATTATTTTTAGGATTTCTAAAATGTTGTGTTATTATTTTCTAAGAGATTAAAAAAAATTAGAGATAAATAAATATATATATATATATTAAAACAAAACTTTATTTTTTTTAACTCTCTCTCACTTCTCTCTCTGCCTGGAGATATTTCTCTGGCTGAGACTTCTGTCCCTCCGTTCCCGAACGGCCGAGCTGTCGACCCCTCAGCTCCCAAAACCGGCAACCCCCGACTCCTCCTTCCCTCTTCCGAAACCCCCAAAAACCTTCCTATATAAAACCCCCTCTCTCCTCACAAGAGAACCCCACCACCACCAGTAATCACTTCATCCCTTCACTCTCGGCCACGCGCCCCCGGACCCCGACCGCCGGCCTCCTCCGCTCGTCCACCCTCACCCGAGCACCCGACGTCCCGCCGAAACCCGCGCGGACCCGACGCCGGCGCCCCTAGCTCCGACCTCCCGCGGCACCCCCGGCCTCCAGCGCTCCCGCGGTTCCCCCGGCGCGAGACCCCCTGTGCGGCGCCCGCCCCCTTCGCCGCTCGCCGGACCCCGCGAGCCCCGCTCTTCCAGCGCCCCCGACGCCCCCTCTTCGCGCCAGCGCCCTTGTGCGCGCGTTCTCCGGCGGGCCACCTCCGCCTGTGGCCGCCCCGGTCAGCGTCGAGCTTCGTCGAGCCAGCGAACCCCACTTTTCTCCTGGCTTTTCCGAGTCCAGGCGTGCCCTAGCCGGACTCCGTGTCTGTCCCTCTTTCCGGTGACCCGCAGCCCACGGATCTGAACCCAGCGCTGACCCCGAGGCTGTCCGCTGTTCTGGACAGCGTTCTTCGCTGGACTTCGTCTTCGAACTGTGGATTTGCGCATCCCGAGTCCGAGGCAACCCTTCGGATTCTGTCTTTTTGGGTAATTCCTGGTTAATCACAGTAGTTCGTCCCTCCCCGGTGTCGATGATGAGTTGGTCCACGAATTCCCTTTTGGGAAATTCGATTTTTGGGTGTGAACGTCGTTCCCGGGATTTTCGAGGAACATCGGGAAATTTCTGTTATTTGGTTTTCTTTATTTTCGAAACTTTCGGAAATGGTTTTCTTAATATTTTAGCTTCCGGATATTTTCGGTATTGTGCTATGATGTTTTGGTTGGATTCGGACTTCCGAATTTGGTTCGGGTCATTCCAAATTAATCTGTGGAATGTTTATGGTTATCTTTATATATCTATATATTGGGATTCCCTGGTTTGGGATTTGCAGAAAAAAGATTGGCATATTTCCCAGTTTTTGGGTTGACCAAAACAGAGGAGATGCTGCCGGATTTTCCATAAAAATTTAATTATATTTTTAAAAAAATGATTTTAAAATGGTTTTCAGAAAATATTAGTATTTTTGGATTTTTGGGCGACGACCGTATTTGTCAATGGGCCCTGGCTAAGTGCAAACGAAACCGGCGTCGCCCGGACGTTGAGGCATTAGCCTATATGACGATTGGACCAAAATCTGAGACTCACTATTATAATTATTTTAATTTAAATTATTAGTTTATTTATAATTAATTTGTAGGAAGATTACAGGACTAACAAGTTTAATTCTTATTTTAATTCATTGGCCTGTAAGGGCATAAGCCCATTTACTTTTCTGCAAATTTGTAATAATTAGTAACTGTAGTTTGTGGATTTTCTGGTTATGGTGCGGACGCATAATTTAGGATTATTAATAATAATTATAGCAGTTTTAGAAGTTTACGTTTTTCTTATTTAACAGAAAAATGTATTTTTATATATAAATATAAATACCAAGTTTTCCGAATAAATTGATAAATGCAAGTTTTTCCCAGAATTAAATATAAATTGATGTTTCATAATTACAACGCACTAATAATCGCGTTTTGCTTGTGTTAGCTAATTAAAAGATTTAAAATTGACTAGGGAACAGCTTAGAGATTGCAACTAGTTTAGTTAGCATTGGCGATTCTTGGTTTCTGAGACAGCTTATCGAATGTAGGATTTCGAGGAAGAGTCTGAACTTCCATCCCAACGTATCAACCTTTCTAGTCCAGTCAAACCTGAGGTAAGTACATTTCGTGTTAGTTTACAATTATTTAGTAATCGTTTTATTGCAAGTTTAAACCACGATGCAACACGAGCACTGACTGTAACTACTGTAACTATTAGGAACTGGGGGAGTAGTGTAATGAGTATGACCACATCCAAACTACTGTAACTACTGTAACTATTAGCTTACCCCTCATACACACGGGGATAAGCCGTATCTGAACTGTAACAAACCCAAGCCGGTCATATTTCATTGCCTATTAACATCACAGAACTGTCACTGTTTTAAAACTGTAACTGCTTAAATTGTTGATTTCAAAACTGTTTAAAAGTGCATAATTCTATTATTATTTCAATTGTTAAATTAGCATGAATTGTACTTTGCTCCCTCCTGACTGGAGACCCAACATTTTTAGGTATCACTGATGAGGCTTTGTTCTGCGATATTTTCCGAGGTCCCAGCTAGAGGACGATGATTTCGAGACTGATGAGCTGTTTGTCTAAAGTTTTATTTTCTTCATGGTGTATGTAGAAAATGGTTTTAAGTTGTACCTTTCATTTCATTGTAAAAGTTTTTTTAATTTCGGAATAATAAATTGTGGCAATTATTGTGTTGTTGATACTACCTGCGAATGGATACAGCTTACTGTCGCCGTCTCAACAACGGTACAGGCTGGACATGATCCGATTCGACCCAAGTAATTGGGACCGGGTCGTGACATGTTTTTAGTGGTGGCCCATGCAGGTCAAATCAACAACTTAGGAGAATCAACTTAGAAACAATTAGAACACTAGAACATCAAATTTCCACAACATAGGACCGATATATATATATATTAAATATTTTTGTTTGATTATAGACTGGTAGGCTACCTTGCTTATGTGTGCATCCTAAACTTTCCAGAGAATGGCAATTGACAAGACCAATCCTGCTGGTGATAAGGTGTCATCTCCGGATCATACCCCATCTCCTCAACCAAGTCCAGGGTTTATTCCCTCGCAGTTGATTGACCATCCCCATAATGCATCCAGTGAAGTTTTTACTACACTGGCGATTCCTACCTCTTCTCAAACTGAGTTGCATTTCCTTGGGGAAGTACCCATTCATGTTGCTCTACCAGTACCAGTGAACACCTCCCAAATGGTTGCCCTATTTCAAGAAATCATGGAGTCCCAGAAGGCTCAAGCTGAAGCCCAGCAGGAACAGATGGATATCACGATAGAAGTCATGAAGAACGTCAATGATGTAGCCTTAGCTATCTTAAACCGAGTTGGAGCGGAACCTCGTCCTAGGAGGAATGCCCCTGAATATAGAAGATGTTGGAGCCCTACTATCCGGCAGTCATATCATAAGAAGCTATTGGTTTGTAACTACTGTAAAAGGCCTGGTCACCAAGCCAATATTTGTCGCAAGAGATTGGGGAAATGTTTGGTATGTGGATCTGCTGAACATCGGGTAAAGAATTGCCCCTTATCTTTCCATCATACCAGAGTACCTATCCCAGTTACACCTGTTATGCCACAACCTAAAGCCTCTCTTCCCATCCAGCAGATCTTGCCTCCTACACCCACTACAGGAAGGCATAATATAGACTTGAGGATCATAGAAGATGAAGAAGTTGGAGACTGCTCATGCAAGAGCCAGAGCCATGAAGATTAATACTTAGGACTGCTGAATAGCATTATCTATTGTTGTAAGAAGTTGTAACAGGATGTCCTTAGATCAATCATGAGAGTTTTTGCTGTAATTCTCCACATGAATAAAATTTTAGTTACACCTTTATGGTAGATGTCTTCCCTGATAGTCTTCCCGGATTACCACAGTTCGAGGCATAGAATTCATCATTGACCTAGTCCCCGGCTCTCCCATCTTTAAGGGACGCTATAGAGTCAACCCGAAGGAGGCTAAGAAGATGAAGGACCAGATCAATGAAGGCTCTAGGATTTATCCAAGATGGAACTTCACCCTAGGGAACACCTATCTTGTTTGTGCCCAAGAAGGATGGAACAATACGGATACGCGTCGACTATCGGGCACTAAAGAACAAGTACCTTTTTTCTGGATTGATGATCTGTTTGATCAATTTGAGTGGAGTTAAGGTGTTTTCGAAGATTGACTTAAGATCTGATCACCATTAGATCAAGGTCAGGAAAGAGGACATTCCCAAGACGGCATTCAACACCAAGTATGGGTAGTTCGAATTCTTGGTCATTGTCGTTTGGACTGACGAATGCTTCTACTGTGTTCATGAATCTCATGAACAGAGTCTTTCATGAGTATTTGGATCAGTTTTGTTGTCATCTTCATTGGTGACATTCTGATATACTCGAAGACTGAAGAAAAGCATGAAGAGCACCTGAGAGAAGTTCTGGGAACTTCGAGGAAGAAATTTTATGGTAAAGCTATCTAAATGTGGATTTTCTTAGACAAGGTGGATTTTTGGCCATGTTTTCACAAAAGAAGGAATTTCGGTAGATCATAAGAAGATAACTACTATTGAGAAGTGGACTACCCCTAGTTCAGTTGCTGAAGTTCTTGGACTTGGCTGGCTACTACCGAAAGTTGTGAAGGATTTCGCCAAGATCGCTGAGCCAATGACGAAGCTCACAAGGAAGAATGAAGAGTTCATATGGACGGAATACTTGCCAGGCATCATTTGAGGAACTGAAAAAGAGACAGCACCGATACTAGCGCTACCCGTAGGAACCGGTGGTTTCTCAATCTACTATGATGCCTCTGATAAAGGATTAGGTTGTGTTCTTCAATAACATGGGAAATTAATTGCTTACATATATAGGCAATTACGGACTCATGAGAAGAACTACCTCACACATAATCTGGAGCTTAATGCGGTTATCTTTGCTTTAAAGCGACAGAGACATTATCTTTATGGAAAGGGAGTGGAAATATATACGGACCACAAAAAGTCTGAAATATGTCTTCTCTCAGAAGGAGCTAAGCAATTAGACAAGGAGATGGTTGGAGTTGATGAAGGATTTCAGCATCGACTTACAGTATCATCAGGGTAAGGCTAATGTGGTCGCTGATGCACTTAGTCGATACTAATGGCGAAGTTCTTAACCAAGGACCAGCACCTGCTAGAAGACATCGAGAAGTTTGGACTAGTGATTATACTGCCTGGAGATGGAAGGAAGAAGCTGGATGCTGATTCAGTGTTAATGAAGTTGCAAATGAGCTCGAGTCTGATGGACAAAGTCAAGGAGACTCAGTTTCAAGACACTTTGCAAACTTAGAGATCAAGTGTTGGCAGGAACACTTGAGGGTTTCTCAAATCGCCAATAATGGAGCTCAGAAGAATGGTACGAGGCTTTGTGTACTATCTGGCGAACTGAGGAACAAGCTAATGCAAGAAACGCACCAGTATTCCATACATCCTAGCAAGACGTATCGGGATATGCGTACTATTGTTGGGTAGTATAGAATGAAGAATGATGTATTCAGAATTGAGGTTAGATGTTAACAAGTGAAGGCTAGCCGATAGAGACCCGCAGGACTTCTACAGTCGTTGGACATTTCGGACCGAAAATAGGAGCACATAACGATGGACTATGTGTCAGGATTGCCTTGATTCCAAGGAGGGAAGAACACCATTTGGATTATTATGGACCGACTGACTAAGTCAGCTCACTTTATTCCCGTTAAAGATGGTTTATCCACTAAGAAGTTGGCAGCATTGTACGAGAGGCACATCTACCGGATTCATGGAGTACCGAGGGACGAGCAATCAGAGAGGTCAACCCAGACGCTTGAAGATATATTGAGATTTTGCGTCTTGGAATTTGGAGGTGTGAGCACCCTGAATTTCGGGTTGATTTTTTTATTTTATTTTCTGATTGATTTTAATTTCAATAAATAATTTTTTGTTTATTTATCCTTAAGTGTGCTTTCCTGTGCCATTGATATTTGGAGTGTCAGGGATGTTCAACTCTGGAAATCTTCTTCATGAGTTTTGGAGTGGACAGGATTACCTTCATGATGGTATATAGTATCCCATCCAAACTTGTTCCCTTGTGCTCTTTTTACTTCGCAGAACTTCGGGTCGATTTAGACCATTTGATTATTATTTATTTTTTCACTCTTTTCCTTGATCATTTTCAGCGCGTTATCGTGACTTTCAAATTAGGAGCGCAAGACCAGTCAGTTTCTTGAAACCAACTCCTCATGCTTGATCTACTCGAGACGCTCGTCACCCATGACCTTCGTTTCCCACTCAGTCACGTCATTTTGTGCTCCATTTGCTTCGCACAACTTTTCTGACGCGTGACCCGATTTTATTTCACTCCACGGCGTCACATTCATTTTCCAACTTGATTTGTGGGTCCCCTGTCGACCAAAACCTGTCAGCCCCAACTATGGACATAGCCCACTTTGAGCCTACTACCCGTCCGCCACTTGTGTCCCATTTATTGGAATCCCCATGTGCTACTTATTTACTCATGATCATTAACACCTAATTTTAATTTGATTTTTGCACAATGTCCGGTTTTGATCCAATCTTGCTCCACCGAGTCCAGTCCAGCTTTGTGTTGCCTTCTATCATGACACCCTCTTATTTTTCTTGTCCAAAAATATCAAGTACTCACTTTACCTATTTTTCTATATTTAATAGAAATTTCCATTGATTTTAATCCCTATTGGAATGACCCATTTAGCAAATTAATTTCTGGCCATTAGATTTTCCCTCCCAATTAATCATCACCATTCATTTCCCCACAATCCTCCTTGGCCATGTGGCCGGCCCTAAAATTATGGGGATCAACTTTTTCTCTCCCTCTCATATTATTTCCTCTCTCTCTCTTCCTAATGAATTTTTACACAACTATTCCTACAACAACCACTTCAACAGCAACAACTACAACACTCCATCTCCTCCTCACCACCCGACCTCACCCCATGGCTGTCCCGACCACCATCCTCCACCCTTGGCCGTCGGCCACCACCATGGTCCACCCCACCATTCTCCTCTATCTTCTCATCCTTCTTCCCTCTCCTCCTCCATCTCCTCCACTCCATTCAACCATCACCACCCGACCACCTTCCACCACCACACAGCCCGCACCACCCTAAGCTGCCACCACCTCCATCACCTTCCACCACCGCGCGCACGGCAGCGTGCCACCACCGTCGCCGTGCACTGCAGCCCCCGTGCCACCGTGCGACAACAGCCACGGCAGCAGCAGCCAAGCCGCGCGCGTGCAGCGCTGCCGCGCCGCCGCCGGCCGCACACCGGCGTGGCCGACCCCCTCCGTGGGTGCCCCCCCCCGGGAGAGCTTAGGTGGACAGCCCCCTGACGGCCACCGTCCTCCGGGACGTGCCGTCGAGGCGATTTGTGTGTTTTGCACGACGTCCCGTCGTGACGTGCGCGAAATGAAGTTCGTTTTGGCTCCCCGTCGCAGCAACTTCGCGTACGATTTCCTGGAAATCCGACCGTTGGATCGGCGATTTCTTTGCTCTGTCACAATCTCGGTATATCCACCTTCGCTCATGTCAATTTTCGTCCGTTAATTTTATTGTTTGATACATCAAAACCAGCCACCAAGTTGACCGTTTAAATTGTATTAAATTTGGACAGTTTTGCGGGGCCAACTTCGTCAGCTTGTACCTCCTCCACCGCAGCTCCGTTTGGCGTGCTACCAGTTCCTGTGCGAAGCTGGTACAACCCTCTTACTACTCCTCCAGTTTCGTTTCATTGTGAGCTTGTTTGATTGCTTGAATTCGACGCCAAAGTTGGCCGTCCGAATTCGTAATTTCCAACTTGTAAAATTCCATTTTTGAACACGGGACTCCGGATTTCATTTCTGACACCACCATTAGATTCATGGCGTCGTTCTGGCATGTTTTCATATAAAATTTGTTAGATTTGGAGAACGTGGGCCCGGGCACGCATTAAGGTGCAAAGCGGGTCCCACTTTCTGGGTCAACGGGACTTTTTGACGCCGGCTCATCGGAATCCAATTCCGGATATACCGTTGAGTTCGTATCGTCATTCTGAACTCGCTGACATATAATTTGCTAGGTTTTGGTGGACATTGGATCCGACACGCATTTCGGTGCAAGTCGGATACCAATATCCGGGTCAACGGGTCATTTTGAGATCGGCTCATCGGAATCCAATTCCGGATATACCGTTGAGTTCGTATCGCCATTCTGGACTCGTTGACATGTAGCTTGCTGAGTTTTGAGAACTTTGGCTACGGCACGTATTTCCGTGCAAACCGGAATTCCAAGTTCTGGTCAACGGACCAAAATGAGATCGGGTCAACGGAATCCAATTCTGGAGATACCGTTGGGTTCTTATCGTCATTCTGGTTGCGTGGACATATAATTTGTTATATTTTATAGACTTATTTTCTTGTACATTTTTTGGTGCAAAACGGCTCCGACACGGACACCGTTTTGACCCGAAATTACCTTTTTGCCCTTGTGTCCAAATTGGACCTATGGGTAGGCTATCCTAGCTAATTTGACTATTCTGGACACGTTGGCGATGTTTATTTCATCGTTCGACAATGTTTGTTGATAGTTTCTCTGAGTTTAGCCTTTTTATAATTTATTAATAATTAATTCATATAATGCTCGTATTTCGGGATTAGTACAACGAAACTGAGTTCAGTCGATTCCAGTGATCTCATATCGCTAAAATTGACAAGATGGCACGTGGATCACTATAATAAGATTATCAACCTTACCATTGATATTCTTATCTCGATTTGCGTGTCGTAAGTTTCGACGTACGAATAACGAAGTACACTTTATATCTTTAATAATTAGACTAGAATTACCCTGTTTGACCGGAGTTGACCAGTTGACCCAAAGTCAACTGTAAGTCAACACTTGACCTAGTTTGACTAGATTATTGACCGGAGTTGACCTAGAGTCGTTTTGACTTAGAAGAACCTAGTATAAGATAGATTGCTTGTAGAGATTTATTTATTACAACTTGAATACCTAGTAACCTGTGTTGCTTTAAATAGGACTCTGTGGCTTCAGTTGGACCCTCTATACTTATCAGCTGCTCAGGTTACCAGGCGAGTACATTCACTGATAGTTTTCATTGTCTTGATATCTACTATATCCGATTCAGTCGTAGTATTTTACTTGATTCCCGACACGACGGTTCACGGACTAGTATACGTCAGATCCTGTCATGAGATGTTATTCCTGGACTTTCTTGGTATATGGGTATGAGATATTTCTGTGTTCCTGTACTTGTATAGACATTAATTTGGGAGTGGGCTGGCCCCTGCTCTTGAACCCTGTGTCATGACGTGCCATGTCCGGATCCGTGATACTACTCGGGAATGGGGGAATTACTAGGGGTTATGTGATCAAAGCCTCCCTGTCACTATATTTTGCTAGCGCCACCCTCACCTCACGTAGGGTGTAGAAGATACCCCGTGCCGGTTATCCAGGTTGGACGGCATGTCTCTCCGTTGAGGTCACCGCGGATTGTCGGGCCAAGTGGATAACCTTCTCTTGCTTCCTAGCCGATCATATTTCGCCCTAATAGTTCAAATCACTTTTTATATTTGTTGTCATATCTTACATTCCAGTTCACCTTTACTTACTGTACTTTCACCATGCTATGATTCATTTCTCATATGCTCTACCTGCCTTTTATACTGTACCATGATTACGAGACTAAGTTCTGTTTGAAAGAAGGGTTACAACCCCGGTCCTTGTTTGGTTTAAGGGTTGTAACTCGGCTTTCAAATGGTTCCCAAGACGCCGATATCTTTGTCATGTATTTCATTATTACTGTCTCTTATAGTATTTGTCAATTCATATGGAACTGATGTTGGTGTTTGTACTTGCTCATTTTCCTGACAGGATACGTTGACAAATTTTACAGATAGCTTGGAGATTTTCTGCTAGTCTAGAGGAGACACATTAGAGGTTGTTTAGTTAGCTATTTTCAGTTGTTTGGAGTTGTATTTATTTTATGGATTACTGTATCTGAGTTTTGAGATGTATTTCTGGATTATGTATCTTAGACACTTAGACTTCTATCTCCTGTATCTCTTTTGGATTTCATGTTTTATCTATCTTCATTATCATGCTCTACCTTAGATGTGATTGAGTTTACATTCTGCTATGTCACCCCCATTCGGGGAGTATAAACTGTTTAGTCTTATACTGTTAGATGCATTGAGACCTAGGACAGCGTTCTACCGCCGACACTACGGCGTAGGCTGGGCGTTGTTACGTTCTCGTGCCCTAACCCTAGGGTGCGGGCCGTGACACGTTTTTAGTGGTGGCCCATGCAGGTCGAGACTAAAAGTGTAGTGGTATTCGAACTAGAGTACCACTGCAGCCTGCAGTAGGATTAGGATATATTTTGAAGGTACTCAATCACAGTTAGGACCCTTGAGAGATTCACGGGACGACCCTTGAGAATCTTATTTAACTTCGATTTGAAAACTCTTTTTCCTTGGTTGATTTATCTTTACTTCTGCTATTGAATTTGATTTTGATGGATCATTATTGAATTTGAGTTTGTATTTATTAATTTTGAAGGATGATTATTGAATTTTAAATTTTGATGATAGTTGTTGCATCCGAGTTTGTATTTTCATGGATTTTGTTCATTTTTGGATTTTGATGTTCGTTGATAAATTTGAATTGATTTTTGAGTATTCTTTGTTGATTTAAATTAATTTTGTCAAGATGAAATTATATGGGCTAGGTCATCTAAGTTATGGAGTCTAGTCTTCTACAGTCATATTAGCCAGCATGGTGAGGATATATAGTTTGACTTGGATATATCTCTCGGGTGTGGGAATTTAAGGTTTTTGCAGCCAAGCTAGCGGCATCGCAAAAATGTTAAATACCATAATTTTAGAGGTATGTGCCTAAGTCGAGGACTCTGTGATTATCGTAGCCTTGCTTACTAGTATGACGAGGATTTAGTGTACCATGATTTTAGACAGACGCATATGATTATCAGATTGTACCTTAAATATTTTCGAAACTTGTTTTCTCTACTTTTGTTTCTGTCCTTCAAAATTTTTTTTAATTATTAATTGTTTTGTTTTGTTTGTTTCTCATTATTTAACTTAAGAGTAGGTTTGCCTGTTTTTATAAACCTTTGTGTAACTTCTTGCTATGAGTTTCTTCTTAATACAATGAATCGATAATTTTGCTAGACTTTATCTTGGATTTGATAATTTAGCTCTGGATTTCAAAATGGTTCTTCTTTAAATAGATAAGCAAAACAGATTTTATCATTTTTGCTATTGTTCTTGTGTTAAATAATAACAATAAAACTGCCTTGATTACATCAATCGCCTACTTTGCAATCTTGGTAAAATTCTAAATGTTGCTCTTGATATAGAATTTGGTTTTTATATTTGGTCCTGTGAATATAGATATAGTGACACAAACACTTTGCCTGACACGTATGCATGCTACACTTGATTTCCCACCTGTCTAAATACACATTAATATGTTATTGACGTTTAAATTGTCAAACCTCAATATTTCTGGTTTTTTGCTTTTCCAGTTTAAATTCGTAATTTAAATATAAATTTTATGTTATTAGTTATGTTTACATCACTGCACATGTATGCTATACGTAGGGTTTCAATTCAAAATTTTGGTTGAGAGTTATGTTAAATTTGTCAATCTGAGACTGTGTGCATATTAACCCTTGATACGGATTTTTGGAACCCAATTTCTCATATACAATTTCATATGTATTCACGTACACACATGCCTACTATCTAACTATATGGACATGTCCCTATACACATAATGCTAGTTTTTCCCTCTCTAACGCTCTGTATATATTGTGATTGGATTTCCATGCAATTGACTTTTATTCCTTAACTAGTGATTTTGATTTTTCCTTGAATAGTACCTTTTTCAGATAATTGGTAGTTACCTTCATTTTATTTTTTGATGAGTACCAGTTTTCATATAGGATGGTAGCCTGCCTTACAGTTTTGATGGTTTGTTGTCTCTGTAAGTTTTTGTTTAGCACCACGGATAGCTTGTGTGTTTGATACCCTATAACCGTTTTAGTTAGCATGACTAGTATACCTAGATGAGACTTACTACCACCGTATGCCATGACCCTGTATGTCGTCCTTTTGATCACATGATTTGTTTTAATCTGGGACTTTGATTTTGGGGGTTTGACCTAGAGGGAGTATGGACATTTTAATTTCGAGGACGAAATTTTTATAAGGTGGGTAGGATGTGAGCACCCTGAATTTCGGGTTGATTTTTTTTTTCTGATTGATTTTAATTTCAATAAATAATTTTCTGTTTATTTATCCTTAAGTTGCTTTCCCGTGCCATTGATATTTGGAGTGTCAGGGATGTTCAACTCTGGAAATCTTCTTCATGAGTTTTGGAGTGGACAGGATTACCTTCATGATGGTATATAGTGTCCCATCCAAACTTGTTCCCTTGTGTCCTTTTTACTTCGCTGAACTTTGGGTCGATTTAGACCATTTGATTATTATTTATTTTCCCACTCTTTTCCTTGATCATTTTCAGCGCGTTACCGTGACTTTCAAATTGGGAGCGCAAGACCAGTCAGTTTCTTGAAACCAACTCCTCATGCTTGATCTACTCGAGACGTTCGTCACCCATGACCTTCGTTTCCCACTCAGTCACGTCATTTTGTGCTCCATTTGCTTCGCACAACTTTCCTGACGCGTGACCCGATTTTATTTCACTCTACGGTGTCACATTCATTTTCCAACTTGATTTGCGGGTCCCCTGTCGACCAAAACCTGTCAGCCCCAACTATGGACATGGCCCACTTTGAGCCTACTACCCGTCCGCCATTTGTGTCCCATTTATTGGAATCCCCATGTGCTACTTATTTACTCATGATCATTAACACCTAATTTTAATTCGATTTTTGCACAATGTCCGGTTTTGATCCAATCCGGCTCCACCGAGTCCAGTCCAGCTTTGTGTTGCCTTCCATCATGACACCCTCTTATTTTTCTTGTCCAAAAATATCAAGTACTCACTTTACCTATTTTTCTATATTTAATAGAAATTTCTATTGATTTTAATCCCTATTGGAATGACCCATTTAGCAAATTAATTTTTGGCCATTAGATTTTCCCTCCCAATTAATCATCACCATTCATTTCCCCACAATCCTCCTTGGCCATGTGGCTGGCCCTAAAATTATGGGGATCAACTTTTTCTCTCCCTCTCACATTATTTCCTCTCTCTCTCTCTTCCTAATGAATTTTTACACAACTATTCCTACAACAACCACTTCAACAGCAACAACTACAACACTCCATCTCCTCCTCACCACCCGACCTCACCCCATGGCTGTCCCGACCACCATCCTCCTCCCTTGGCCGTCGGCCACCACCATGGTCCACCCCACCATTCTCCTCCATCTTCTCCTCCTTCTTCCCTCTCCTCCTCCATCTCCTCCACTCCATTCAACCATCACTACCCGACCACCTTCCACTACCACACAGCCCGCACCACCCTAAGCTGCCACCACCTCCATCACCTTCCGCCATCGCGCGCATGACAGCACGCCACAGCCGTCGCCGTGCACTGTAGCCCCCGTGCCACCGTGCGACAACAGCCACGGCAGCAGCAGCCAAGCCGCGCGCACGCGCGCGTGCAGCGCTGCCGCGCCGCCGTCGGCCGCACACCGGCGTGGCCGACCCCCTCCGTGGGTGGCCCCCCCGGGCGAGCTCAGGTGGAGAGCCCCCTGACGGCCACCATCCTCCGAGATGCGCCGTCGAGGCGATTTGTGCGTTTTGTACGACGTCCCGTCGTGACGCGCGCGAAATGAAGTTCGTTTTGGCGTCCCGTCGCAGCAACTTCGCGCACGAATTTTTTGAAATTCGAACGTTGGATCGGCAATTTCTTTGCTCCGTCACAATCTCGGTATATCCACCTTCGCTCATGTCAATTTTCGTCCGTTAATTTTATCGGTTGATACATCAAAACCGGCCACCAAGTTGACCGTTTAAATTGTATTAAATTTGGACAGTTTCGCGGGGCCAACTTCGTCAGCTTGTACCTCCTCCACCGCAGCTCCGTTTGGTGTGCTACCAGTTCCTGTGCGAAGCTGGTATAACCCTCTTACTACTCCTCCAGTTTCGTTTCATTGTGAGCTTGTTTGATTGGTTGAATTCGACGCCAAAGTTGGTCGTCCGAATTCGTAATTTCCAACTTGTAAAATTCCATTTTTGAACACGGGACTCCGGATTTCATTTCTGACACCACCATTAGATTCGTGGCGTCGTTCTGGCATGTTTTCATATAAAATTTGTTTAGATTTGGAGAACGTGGGCCCGGGCACGCATTACGGTGCAAAGCGGGTCCCACTTTCTGGGTCAACGGGACTTTTTGACGTCGGCTCATCGGAATCCAATTTCGGATATACCGTTGAGTTCGTATCGTCATTATGGACTCGTTGACATATAATTTGCTAGGTTTTGGTGGACATTGGATCCGACACGCATTTCGGTACAAGTCGGATACCAATATCCGGGTCAACGGGTCATTTTGAGATCGGCTCATCCGAATCCAATTCCGGATATACCGTTGAGTTCATATCGTCATTCTGGACTCGTTGACATGTAGTTTGCTGAGTTTTGAGAACTTTGGCTCCGGCACGCATTTTCGTGTAAGCCGGAATTCTAAGTTCTGGTCAACGGACCAAAATGAGATCGGGTCAACGGAATCCAATTCTGGAGATACCGTTGGGTTCGTATCGTCATTCTGGTTGCGTGGACATATAATTTGTTATATTTTATAGACTTATTTTCTTGTACGTTTTTCGGTGCAAAACGGCTCCGACACGGACACCGTTTTGATCCGAAATTACCTTTTTGCCCTTGTATCCAAATTGGACCGATAGGTAGGCTATCCTAGCTAATTTGACTATTCTGGACACGTTGGCGATGTTTATTTCATCGTTCGACAATGTCTATTGATAGTTTCTCTGAGTTTAGCCTTTTTATGATTTATTAATAATTAATTCATATAATGCTCGTATTTCGGGATAGTACAACGAAACTGAGTTCAGTCGATTCCAGTGATCTCACATCGCTGAAATTGACAAGATGGCACGTGGATCACTGTAATAAGATTATCAACCTTACCATTGATATTCTTATCTCGATTTGCGTGTCGTAAGTTTCGACATACGAATAACGAAGTACACTTTATATCTTTAATAATTAGACTAGAATTACCCTGTTTGACCGGAGTTGACCAGTTGACCCAAAGTCAACTGTAAGTCAGCACTTGACCTAGTTTGACTAGATTATTGACCGGAGTTGACCTAGAGTCGTTTTGACTTAGAAGAACCTAGTATAAGATAGATTGCTTGTAGAGATTTATTTATTACAACTTGAATACCTTGTAACCTGTGTTGCTTTAAATAGGACTCTGTGGCTTCAGTTGGACCCTCTATACTTATCAGCTGCTCAGGTTACCAGGCGAGTACATTCACTGATAGTTTTCATTGTCTTGATATCTACTATATCCGATTCAGTCGTAGTGTTTTACTTGATTCCCGACACGACGGTTCACGGACTAGTATACGTCGGATCCTGTCATGAGATGTTATTCCTGGACTTTCTTGGTATATGGGTATGAGATATTTCCGTGTTCCTGTACTTGTATAGACATTGATTTGGGAGTGGGCTGGCCCCCTGCTCTCGAACCCTGTGTCATGATGTGCCATGTCCGGATCCGTGATACTACTCGAGGATGGGGGAATTACTAGGGGTTATGTGATCAAAGCCTCCCTGTCACTATATTTTGCTAGCGCCACCCTCACCTCACGTAGGGTGTAGCAGATACCCCATGCCGGTTATCCAGGTTGGACGGCATGTCTCTCCGTTGAGGTCACCGCGGATTGCCGGGCCAAGTGGATAACCTTCTCTTGCTTCCTAGCCGATCACATTTCGCCCTAATAGTTCAAATCACTTTTTATATTTGTTGTCATATCTTACATTCCAGTTCACCTTTACTTACTGTACTTTCACCATGCTATGATTCATTTCTCATATGCTCTACCTGCCTTTTATACTGTACCATGATTACGAGACTAAGTTCTGTTTGAAAGAAGGGTTACAACCCCGGTCCTTGTTTGGTTTAAGGGTTGTAACTCGGCTTTCAAATGGTTCCCAAGTCGCCGATATCTTTGTCATGTATTTCATTATTACTGTCTCTTATAGTATTTGTCAATTCATATGGAACTGTTGTTGGTGTTTTTACTTGCTCATTTTCCTGACAGGATACGTTGACAAATTTTACAGATAGCTTGGAGATTTCCTGCTAGTCTAGAGGAGACACATTAGAGGTTGTTTAGTTAGCTATTTTCAGTTGTCTGGAGTTGTATTTATTTTATGGATTACTGTATCTGAGTTTTGAGATATATTTCTGGGTTATATATCTTAGACACTTAGACTTCTATCTCCTGTATCTCTTTTGGATTTTATGTTTTATCTATCTTCATTATCATGCTCTACCTTAGATGTGATTGAGTTTACATTCTGCTATGTCACCCCCATTCGGGGAGTATAAACTGTTTAGTCTTATACAGTTAGATGCATTGAGACCTAGGACAGCGTTCTACCGCCGACACTGCGGCGTAGGCTGGGCGTTGTTACATTCTCGTGCCCTAACCCTAGGGTGCGGGTCGTGACAGGAGGGTCTTAGGAAGACCAATTGCATTGGGTGGAGTTCTCTTGCAACAACAGCTACCAAGCTGGAATTGGTATAACACCATTTGAAGCACTCTATGGACGTCATTGCCGTACATCACTTGTATGGACGAAGTAGGAAAAAGAATATTGCTGGGACCCGAGATGGTGACTAATACAGCAGAGAAGGTGAAGGTAATTAGAGACAAGCTCAGGATTGCCCAAGACAGACAGAAGCATGGGGCAGATAGCAGTCGTCGACCACTGGAGTTTGAAGAAGAAGATAGTGTCCTTGTGAAGATTTCTCATATCAGAGGAACGATCAGTTTTGACAGAGCAGGAAAATTGAGGTCAGGTACATTGGGCCATTTGAAGTTTTAAGACGAGTTGGAAAAGTAGTGTACCGGTTAGCTCTACCAGCTAATCTTGAGAGTGTGCACAACGTCTTCTACGTATCACAGCTCAGACGCTACATTCCGAATCCGAGTCACATTCTGGATAATTCAGAGCTGAAGATTGGACTCAACCTTTCAGTGCCATAGAAACCAGTTGCAAGCGTAGTCACAGGTGAGAAGAAGATCAGAATTTGAGCCATCACATAAACTCCTATCTTTTCGTTCTAAACTTGACTAATGCTGCTAAGTTAGCCTAGTTTTGCAAGCTATCTCTTTATCAAGCTTGATCATGATGGTATTTTATTGGGTGCACCCACTAATATATTGTCTAATCAGGACCGGTGCATGATGGTCTGATCAACCTCGTGTACTTTGGTTCGCTTTTTGTATTTTTGTGCATGGATGATATCATAAATAAAACTTGTCCCTAAACCGTCTCATCCACGACTGCCTTGAAAATTCTTATTATTAGACCTGAGTTACGGGTACAGTACTCGTACCAATTTGACCTGAAATAATTCCTATCCTACTCTTTAAATTTCGAGGACGAAATTTTCTAAGAAGGGAAGATTGTGAAATCCGTAATTTTAATTAATTATTTTAGTGCTTATTACTATTATTTATTCTAGTTAGATTAAAATTATTATTTCAAAAATAAATAAATTGGATTTTTTTTTGTCTGGCCAGTCCTGAACTCGAACCCGAATCCAAATATATTTTTAGATTATTTTTAGGATTTCTAAAATGTTGTGTTATTATTTTCTAAGAGATTAAAAAAAATTAGAGATAAATAAATATATATATATTAAAACAAAACTTTATTTTTTTAACTCTCACTCACTTCTCTCTCTGCCTGGAGATATTTCTCTGGCTGAGACTTCTGTCCCCTCCGTTCCCGAACGGCCGAGCCGTCGACCCCTCGGCTCCCAAAACCGGCAACCCCCGACTCCTCCTTCCCTCTTCCGAAACCCCCAAAAACCTTCCTATATAAAACCCCCTCTCTCCTCACAAGAGAACCCCACCACCACCAGTAATCACTTCATCCCTTCACTCTCGGCCACGCGCCCCCGGACCCCGACCGTCGGCCTCCTCCGCTCGTCCACCCTCACCCGAGCACCCGACGTCCCGCCGAGCCCCGCGCGGACCCGACGCCGGTGCCCCTAGCTCCGGCCTCCCGCAGCACCCCCGGCCTCCAGCGCTCCCGCGGTTCTCCCGGCGCGCGACCCCCTGTGCGGGCCCGCCCCCTTCGCCGCTCGTCGGACCCCGCGAGCCCCGCTCTTCCAGTGCCCCCGACGCCCCTCTTCGCGCCAGCGCCCCTGTACGCGCGTTCTCCGGCGGGCCACCTCCGCTTGTGGCCGCCCCGGTCAGCGTCGAGCTTCGTCGAGCCAGCGAACCCCACTTTTCTCCTGACTTTTCCGAGTCCAGGCGTGCCCTAGCCGGACTCCGTGTCTGTCCCTCTTTTCGGTGACCCGCAGCCCGCGGATCTGAACCCAGCGCTGACCCCGAGGCTGTCAGCTGTTCTGGACAGCGTTCTTCGCTGGACTTCGTCTTCGAACTGTAGATTTGCGCGTCCCGAGTCCGAGGCAACCCTTCGGATTCCGTCTTTCTGGGTAATTCCTGGTTAATCACAATAGTTCGTCCCTCCCCGGTGTCGATTATGAGTTGGTCCACGAATTCCCTTTTGGGAAATTCGATTTTTGGGTGTGAACGTCGTTCCCGGGATTTCCGAGGAACGTCGGGAAATTTCTGTTATTTGGTTTTCTTTATTTTCGAAACTTTCGAAAATGGTTTTCTTAATATTTTAGCTTTCGAATATTTTCGGAATTGTGCTGTGATGTTTTGGTTGGATTCGGACTTCCGAATTTGGTTCGGGTCGTTCCGAATTAATCTGTGGAATGTTTATGGTTATCTTTATATATCTATATATTGGGATTCCCTGGTTTAAGATTTGCAGGAAAAAGATTGGCATATTTCCCAGTTTTTGGGTTGACCAAAAACAGAGGAGTTGCTGCCGGATTTTCCATAAAAATTTAATTATATTTTTAAAAAAATGATTTTAAAATGGTTTTCAGAAAATATTAGTATTTTTGGATTTTTGGGCGACGACCGTATTTGTCAATGGGCCCTGGCTAAGTGCAAACGAAACCGGCTTCGCCCGGACGTTGAGGCATTAGCCTATATGACGATTGGACCAAAATCTGAGACTCACTATTATAATTATTTTAATTTAAATTATTAGTTTATTTATAATTAATTTGTAGGAAGATTACAGGACTAACAAGTTTAATTCTTATTTTAATTCATTGGCCTGTAAGGGCATAAGCCTATTTACTTTTCTGCAAATTTGTAATAATTAGTAACTGTAGTTTTTGGATTTTCTGGTTATGGTGCGGACGCATAATTTAGGATTATTAATAATAATTATAGCAGTTTTAGAAGTTCACGTTTTTCTCATTTAACAGAAAAATGTATTTTTATATATAAATATAAATACCAAGTTTTCCGAATAAATTGATAAATGCAAGTTTTTCCCAGAATTAAATATAAATTGATGTTTCATAATTATAACGCACTAATAATCGCGTTTTGCTTGTGTTAGCTAATTAAAAGATTTAAAATTGACTAGGGAACAGCTTAGAGATTGCAACTAGTTTAGTTAGCATTGGCGATTCTTGGTTTCTAAGACAACTTATCGAATGTAGGATTTCGAGGAAGAGTCTGAACTTCCATCCCGACGTATCAACCTTTCTAGTCTAGTCAAACCTGAGGCAAGTACATTTCGTGTTAGTTTACAATTATTTAGTAATCGTTTTATTGCAAGTTTAAACCAAGATGCAACACGAGCACTGACTGTAACTACTATAACTATTGGGGACTGGGGGAGTAGTGTAATGAGTATGACCACATCCAAACTACTGTAGCTACTGTAACTATTAGCTTACCCCTCATACACACGGGGATAAGCTGTATCTGAACTGTAACAAACCCAAGCCGGTCATATTTTATTGCCTATTCACATCACAGAACTGTAACTGTTTTAAAACTGTAACTGCTTAAATTGTTGATTTCAAAACTGTTTAAAAGTGCATAATTCTATTATTATTTCAATTGTTAAATTAGCATGAATTGTACTTTGCTCCCTCCTGACTGGAGACCCAACATTTTTAGGTATCACTAATGAGGCTTTGTTCTGCGATATTTTCCGAGGTCCCAGCTAGAGGACGATGATTTCGAGACTGATGAGTTGTTTGTCTAAAGTTTTATTTTCTTCATGGTGTATGTAGAAAATGGTTTTAATTTGTATCTTTCATTTCATTGTAAAAGTTTTTTTAATTTCGGAATAATAAATTATGGCAATTATTGTGTTGTTGATACTACCTGCGAATGGATACAGCTTACTGCCGCCGTCTCAACAATGGTGCAGGCTGGGCATGATCTGATTCGACCCAAGTAATTGGGACCGGGTCGTGACACTTACAACCAAGAATCCCCTCTCTTTTCCATCCAAAACAGTCCAAAATATCGTCCAAAAAATCCTTCCTAGCTCCGACGTTCGAATTGCTTCAATTTTTTGTTAGAATCGTCTCGAGGTAACCTTTCTGAATCTATAATTTAATTAGCAAAATTTGAACTCATTAATTTTGTAGATTAATTTTTGTATCATTTGTCCGAATCACTGACGCATCTTAATGATTTGGAGATTCCGGGAGAACCAGAACTCCAAATCACAATCTGTTTAGTTTTTCTGAAAGCTGACATGAAAACTATAATTTTGTGTAAGATGAACTTTGAATTATGGAACATATTGTGTATTTGTGTTGAACTAAAAGTATTGGTATTTGTAGTACAATACTGTTGACCCAGACTATTATAAGAACTCGATTTTGATACTTGACTAAACCATGGTTCTATATGACTAGGTACAACAAGGCTATGAAGACTGTTACATGAAAAGGCATCACTACATGCTCACATGATAAAGATGCAACGAAGACTGGTCATTGAGTTTTTATATTTGTTCTGTATTTTCTATCTTTATTTTTGAGTCTAGGATTCGTGTAGACAAAGTCGCACTGGCATTTTAGAAGACTCAAACCTATTAGTCCACTCGTACAAACCAAAATCCAGTTTCAGTTCAAAAACTTGCACTCCACAAAATTGACTAGACCCAACAGAAACATTCTAGAATTTAGGCAATCAAACTCGGGACGAACTCGGTCTTTGACCGAACTCGAACTGAACTCGGTCCATGAAGATTCAATATTTAGGGTTTCCTGATTTGACTCATATTCCTTGAGAGCACGGACTCAACGTTCGATTTTTAATGTTGGGATACCAAACTATGGTCGAGATCTATCCCTATAATCCTATAAGTACCTATGAGTTCTTCTCATTATTAATTCATTCCAATTCGCTTTCATCTCTTCTTTTGAGCTTTAAACCTTCCAATCCCCAAGACAAATTTTCCTAAGCCTTCTAGTGCCAAGTGCGATCTCAGTTAAAAGTTTAGAAGAGTTGTAAAAGCTTTGAAATTCAAGTTTTGCTTTACTTTACAAGTATTGAAGTCAGCAAGCACTTCGGATCAAAGCTTGTGGTTGTTGAAGTCAGCAAGCTCTTCGGATCAAAGCTTGCGATTGTAAGAAGTCGTCGAGCATTTCGGATCAAAGCACTCGTGGTGTACTGCCATTTATTTAATAGTGGTTTAATACTGGACAAGATTACCTACGACTGAACTACCTTCTACGAAGGACACCAGTTGTCACGCCCCAGAACCAGAACACTGGAGAGCGGGGGCAGACATAGCCAGCTACGTATAATGAAATGGGATCCACTCCACTATACGGTCACGGCTGTCTAGATATATGAGGGTTTGTCTACAAGCCATCAGTCTCTTAAGGTCAATAACAAGCCTAGTGTCTCAATCACAAGCAAGTAAGTAGATGTTACAAGATGTACGATCATCAAATATACAATAGTAAGACGTCCCAAACATTACATATTCAGCTGATCATGAAGCTAGTCGTTACAAAATGTGATGACTAGCAAGAGTTTAGTCATACATGATCAACCCTAGGTTGCCAATCATGTTACAGCCCGTAGGCAGACAGTAAGTAAAATGTACACGAGCTAATACTTGCTCGGCGGCTAAACGCCTCAAAAGAATAATTTTACAATAGAGTGGGAGAGCCAAAATAAACCCACTCGTTGCCAGAATTCTGTCTAGTGGTCACCATCTGGCTGGAAAGTCGGTAGATCCCCTGGGGTTGCTCCGGAATCTGGCCATACAAAATCAGCTAGGTCAGACCCCAGAAAGAGCAAGTACCACAAAAGAGGCTTCACTTAGGAACTAAAACCAGCATATCACAAGAATATAATTACATAAAAGACAGTAATAAAAGGCTCGATATTAAAAGAATAACAACAGTCATAATAGAGTACGAGGGAACCATTCAAGTAGCCAGGTCACAACCCTTAAACCAAACAAGGACCGGGGTTGTAATCCTTCATCTGAATAGAACTCCGTCTCCAAATCTTGTTGGTAAGGTAAACCGTATCAAGCATGACAGGTGATATACGATGAGATAACCATGGGACTATTCAGATAACCAGGTTACAACCTGTAAACCAAACAAGGACCGGGGTTGTAACCCTTCGTCTGAACGGAACTTGGCTTCTCCTACCATTTATCGGCAAGATAGATATAAAAAATCAGGTCAAGTAACAATCTTGTACAGGATCAAGGCAAGACTAGACTGATTGAACTCCATCCAACATTCACGGCCAAGCAATAAGTACGGCTTGATACTTTAACTAACTAGGGTTATCACAGTCCTAGTTACTAACAAGATGCAAAGATATTTCCAAGTCCAGTTACCCGCCTGCTGCTACCTGAGTGACCCCAGCAAAAGAAAAATAAGTATAGCAGACACACTGCAGTGAGATACATGTGTCCTAAAGAGGTGCCCCACTCGACGACGGGCTGGAAATGTGCTCATCATGATAGATAGCTCCAAGTCCCATGTATATATATTATATAAGGCCGGGGTCAAAGGGGCAACAGGTAACTGGAAAAGTCTCTTCATGAACTACTTGATCAATCTAGTCATTAATCCTAGCCATATTCAGTATGAATCCCTGACCGTGGGAAACCAAGGATTCATGTCCTAGACATGATGCAAGACAATATTGGTTCACTTGTACAAACACAATCACTCATGGTGTCCAGGCCATTTATTCTTGTCAAGTCATGTTAGCCGTCGCAACAGCATTTCAAGGAATATCATGTCAGGTTTTCTTGTCAAGAGTGCGCCACGGCGGGCCACTATCATGTCGGGTTCATCATGTCAAATTGTCAGGTCAAGTTATCTTGTCAGGAGTGCGCCACGGCGGGTTACTATCAAGTCATGTCATTTATCAAGGAGGGGAGAAACTTGTACAATTAAATAATAATATATATATATATAATATATATATTCTTGATGCTAAGGAGAAACTCTACAACTTTCATGTTGGGAGTGGAAAGAAATTCTGACCACAATTCAGGCAAATAAAATATTTAAACAATCAAAGTGGACCCCATGCGGCACAAAAGTGGAAGAACATACATGCGGCCAAAGAGAGTGGGAGGCCACCCATGCGGCCAGCCAAAGCTTATGCGACCAGAAAATAACTGAAGGGGGCCATGAGGCCAGCAAGAAATATTCATGCAACCAGAAAAGACAAGGAGAGAGGAACCTGCAATAAATGCAAGCTTCCACTCAAGCAAAAGAAAAGGACACGTGGCTACTCAAGTACTGGGGCCATGTGGCCTAAAATTACATGGATACAAACCTTGTGGGACCCTACTACAATTAATGCTTCATACTAATGAGGCCAGCACACCATGGTGTATGCGACAAAATATGGCACGTGGCCACTCAACAATGCATGCGGCCAAGAATTATTATACAAGGCCATGCGGCTGATTAGTGAATGGCCATGCGGCCATATGCTTCTCATGCGGCTCACTTGTTAGCTAAGCATGCAAATGCAAAGCATATAAAATATGTAACATGGCAAGGCACATTAAAATATTAAAATATGTATCCTGACAAAGCGTATAAAATATGTTGCATGGCAAAGCATATGCGGCTGGGGGCAAGCATATAAAGTATGCTTGCATGGCAAGCATATGCGGCTGATTTAAGCTCCAAAAGCAAATGCAGAGAAAGGCATGCATTAATAGGCTTTAATATGCATTAACTAAATCATGCATTAATATGCATTAAAGAAATGCACTAACTAAAGATTCCTAAGCCATATGCGGTTGACTTCCAAATAAAGTGCATTAAATATAATATGCATGCTTACATGCGGCTCACTTAAGAATTTTCATGCGGCCAGCTTACTAATGCTCATGCGGCTAGCTTACTAATTCTCATGCGGCTAGCTTACTATGCAATTCAAGAAAATGCTAAATGCATTAAATACCCAAGTGTTTGGCCATTGTGGCCAAGCAAAAAGTGCTCATGCGGCTCAGCAACTTAGCATGCGGCCAAGCTAAGCATATGCGGCCAAGTAAAATTTGTTACATGCGGCCAAGTAAAATTGGCCTATGCATGCGGCTCAACTTTTCCCTCCCATGCAAGCACTGATGCATGCAACTAATATTAAAAGCAAGCCAACTCACTTGTATGCTGGTGTATGCAATATTTAATGCATTAAATAATACAATTCCATATGGCTCTTCTATAATAGCATGCAAGCAATATTAAATATGTAACCTGGCATTTGGCCATATTATATTAAATATTCATAGGCCTATGCGGCCACTAACTGTTGCATGTAAGCAAGCAATTACCAAGCAAATATTAATGCATGCAATTAATGCTGGCAAGGCCATGCGGCTGGAAAAAACCACTTGCCGCATGAAATAGTCATGCGGTCAAGCACTGTTCTTCTCCTCCAATTTTCGAGAAGAAAAACACCATGAAGCCATGCTTCCAAGCTCCATAATTCCATCATCCAGAGTCCAAATTCGAACTTCCATAGGTCAAAATGGGGTAGAACGAAATTCTCTACAACATGGAACCATCAACTAGCAAAAATATACAAGTTTGATAGATCAAAATTCAAGGAAATCAAAAATACCATAAAACTAGATCTACAAGAAATTAACCACAGAAATGAAAAATGCTAAGTACTAAAGTGGGTTAGAAACACATGAGGAAGACAATTGAACAATAAAAATGGAGTTCTTCTATGAAGTAAGTTGTACTTGCCTAAGCTCTCCACTCTCTCAGGTTGGTGGAGAAGTAATGGTGGGGAAGAAGAAAGTTAATATGGAGAGAGAAATAGGAGTGGGATATTTAATGGGGATGGTGGTAGGTGGGATATTTAATGAAGGTGGTGGTAGGTGGGAGTGGTTCTCCACATGATAAACCAAAACAAACAATGTCAAATAAATCGAACCGAACCAAGCCAACAAATTGAACCGAACCAAGATAAACCCATCAATAAAATGCCAAAATAAATCAAGCAGGGAGACATACAATACGGGTCAAAATACGTACACGTATTCCAAATACGTAATACAAGATATGGGCATTACACCAGTATACACCGCGGTCTTTGCATTTGTGACTTCTTAACTCTCTATTTTCAATATTTGCTTGCAGAATTGCTAGTTGATTTTAAAGTTGGTAAATTTTATTGGGTATATACCGCTACATTATATTCACCCCCTCCCCCTCCCCCTCTAGAGTTGCCTTCAATTGGTATCAGAGCAAATGTTCATGTACATCACTAAGATCCTTGAGTAAAGATCCATGGCAACTGTCAATTCCATTTACACCAACAATGGTGAGGGCCAATCCACAAATAGGTCACCCAGTTTAATGGTACCAACTGTTAGGGTTATATACTAAAAGCATCACTTTTGTATTAACTTTATTTACTTAAATTTTGAATGAGAATCATATGGGCAAATGTTTGCATATTGTATTTGTTGCAACTGTTAATGCAAGTATCTGATATTCTGTATTGTAGATAATATGGTATGTGGTGTCACACAAAAGATCATACTATCAGTTTCCTATAGAATATATAAATAGTTCACAACCTAGATAGACTTGGACAATCCATTGAAAATGTTGTCGTATAATCTGGTATTAGTCCATCTTGAATATAGATTTACACTAGTACACTTTGTGTGTATTGAACAGGACCACTTGAGGTTGTTCTCTTTATACTGACTACATAAGTGAACAAACATCTCAGTTATTATGGATGCTTGTGCTCTTAATACGGATATAATAACAGACATGTATATGTAGTGTGCATTACCTTGACTCATAAAAGAGTGATATTAATTATGGGTCAACAACCTCTATGAATTAGCTAATAACATTGTATGTATGATGGACTGTTGATTATAAAAGAAATCTATGTCCCGATACATCAGGTTGATGATGTCCCCTTAAGGAGCTCATAAGGATTGTCATGTAAACCCTGCAGGTGGATTATATCCGACATGACAAATAAAGTTGAATGGTACTACTTAAGGATAAAAGATGTCGATCAATATAGTTGTCAGTAACTTAATTTGATCGATGAACATTCGATATCTTAACATGGGGAGCCAAACAAGCATATAATAAAAGGAGCCCACAATCATAATTTGGGATTAGAAAGGTAGTGCAACAATAGCTCTTTAGTGGACCGAGCTATTGTTAATCGGCCTGGGTTGTGTGTTCGGACTGAACATGGGATACCCAGATCCATTAGGAGACCTAAACCTAATTTTTTCTCATGGTCCTTGTTGTAGCCTTATATATATTCTCTATTCTCTGGCCTTCATGATGATTATCAGAAATAAGAAGCTCTTTCTCTAAAATCGTGATTCACGTAAGGAGAGAAAGGGAGGGCTGCCAAGGAGAAGAAAAGGTTGGTAGATCGTCGCCCACACGACGTCCAACCTGAGGAAGGAATACATGCAGAAGATTTTGGGGTCGTGACTGCTCGACGTTGCTAAAAACTTTCTTCTTTTTCCCGTCGTAAGTATAATTCGTGAACCCTACTTCCGCTATGAGGGATTAGAACACGTCTTAGATCTTCAAAACTTCTATCGATCAATATGCACACCAAACTAAGGGTCATGGGAATCCTCAGTTCCATCAATTGGTATCAAAGCCACTTTGGATCTGCATATTGATTGATACATCTATGTTGTCCAATAAAACTTGCATTGTGTAATACTCGGTAGATGTAGATCTGTTCTAACTCGATTTTGCAGGCATCTTAGATCCAACTATTATGGTTCAATGCATGTTTTGTTTGTGTTATTTTAAACCACGGATATGTCATGGATCTTGTTGTTGTTCTGGATGTGATTAAAATCACGAGGGTTGATCGTGCTTATCATTTTAATATTTCAATATAGATTATGTGTGAACCCCATCGGGAGGTATATGATTGATGTAATTTTAATTATTTTTGATCAATCATGATGGCGGTGGTGGCTGTTTCTGACGCCAGACGAGGTGCTGGCTTTAAGCAGTCCAGAGGCAGATGGATAATTTTTGATGAAGGAATCGACAGCCAAAATAGTGCCAGATTTTGGACTCGGATAGTTGAGGACGGAGCTGGAAAGATGACCATAATAGTTGTATATTTGTCTTCTGTTTGTTGTCATTTTTCTTTTTTTGATTATGCATGTTTATTATTCTGTGGATTTTTTTATAAAAAACTAAGCCTGCATTAATAATAGACAACATGGACATAATATTAACTAGTAGAAAAACTCTTATTGTTAAATAACTAAGTGGGAGAGGGAATTTATTTAGTATAAATCCTATGGTCTCCATTACTGGTTTGTAGGTGATGTAACTATACTTGCGTGTTGGCTTTAGTGCCTTCCTCCATATCGAATGAGTATAATTATAGATCATCAGTACAAATTTTCTTAGGGATAATTATAGAAAGTTACCTAATATGTGTTCACTTCTCCATCTGAAGGAACTCATTACAAGGTAATGGACTTAGTATTAAGTAATGGTATACACTTAGATACAAATAATGGTATCCTCTCCATCAGAGTCACTGCTATTATTTGTATGACCAGAGTAAGACCAACATATTAATTTTATTTGTCATAAAGTTATGTTGACATGAAAATTAATAAGAAAAAACTACTTGAACAAAGTTGAATTTGTATACGTCTACACTATTGTGGCATGCTAAATTCATGGTGTTCAAGGTGTTGGTGAATTTTTTATTATTATTTTGAGAGAATCATATTTAATTAATTCAAAAAGTTTTTTTGCCCTACATAATTTTCATTTATGTGATTCTTAGGATTTCAAAAATGGGCTCTTTCAGTCCACCTATAGCGATTCTTAAAGAAAACAAACTTACTAGACCTAATTATATTAACTGGAAACGTAATTTGGACATTGTCTTGACTGCTGAGGAGTACAAATATGTACTTGTTGAGGAATGCCCACCTAAGCCTGATGCTAACTCTGATGAAGAGGTCAAAGAGGCTTATAAGAAGTGAAAAAAGGCAGATGAGATGACGTGGTGTTACATTCTGGCATCTATGTCAAATGTACTGCAACATCAACATCAGGCCATAGCCACAGCTTATGACATGATGTATAACCTCAAGGAACTCTTCGGACATTAGAGTAGAGCAGTGTCACGATCCGCACCCTGAAGAGGGGCACGAGCACGTGGTTACGTCCAGCCTACGCCGCAGTATCGGCGGTAGAACGCTGTATATAGGGTCTGTAAATACTACGACTAAAACAGATAAATGTACCTGTACAGTATATACACTCCGAATGGAGGTGACATAGCAATACAGTCTCAATCACATATATCAAACTAAGGTAGATAGTACGAAAAAGGAAATATGATAGAATAAACAGGAAAATGAGTCCAAGATCCACAAGTCAGAGCTATACACAATATCCAGAGTCTCAGATAATATAAGTATAAAGATACTACAAACTGAAATGTACTAGCTGGCTCGCAGGCCAGACAAACCTAACTAAACTAGGCTACTCAGGGTGAGCAAAGTCCAGTGGCTCTTCCAATAAGCCACGGTCTAAATCTAGTCCATCAGACTCAACCCCATAGTAGGTCGGGCAGTCCGCCTCAGAGTCATCTGTAATATATCATAACGGTATCCTGTCAGGAAAATGAGCAAGTACAAACACTAACAGCAGTTCCATGTGAATTGACAAATTCTATAAGAGACAGTATAATGAACTACAAGACAAAGATATATGAAAACTTGGGAACCGTTCGGAAGCCGAGTTACAATCCTTAAACCAAACAAGAACCGGGATTGTAACTCTTCTCCCGAGCAGAACTTAGTCTCCAATCAAGGTACAATGTAAAGGCAAGTAGAGCATGTGAGTAACTGTATATCATGGCATGGTGAGAAAATACTGAATGTAGAACAGAGCAGGATATACGATAAGATAAAGTAAATATAAAATGTGATTTGAATTATTAGAGCGTTATGTGATCGGCTTGGAAAACATGATCAGGCTTTCCATCCGACCGGCTATGAACAATGTGTACAATAGAACGGTAAGGTCGGTCACCATGGAAAGCTATGAACGATGTAGGGTAAGGCTTTACCCGTCGTGAGGCGAGGGTATAGCTATGAACAATGTATACAGTAGAACAATGTGGGAATTTGATCACACAACCACTAATAACTCTCCATCCCCGAATAGTATAAAGGATCCGGACATAACACGTCATGACACGGGATTCAAAAGCAGGTGATCAGCCCACTCCCAAGTCCATGTCTATACAAGTACAAGTAACAAGTCGAGTCATGTACCAAAATACCAAGTAACCCGGGAACAACATCTCATGACAGGATCCGACATATACTAGTCCGTGAACCATCGTGTTAGGAATCAAGTAAGACACTACAACTGAATCGGATATAGCAGATATCAAGACAATGAAAACTATCAGTGAATGTACTCGCCTGCTGTCCTGAGCTGTATGGTATATCAATGCTCAGAGCGGTATCAGAAGACCTAAATATGAGATAGTGTAAGTTAATTTAGTTTTAAACAAGTTTAGGAATGATTTACAATGAATGATATGCAATCTAGGTCAAACTAGGTCTCACTGAGTCACACTAAGTCTTGTCAAGTCAATCTAGGTCAAATTAAGTTATATCAAGTCAATCTAAGCCTAACCAAGTCAATCCTAGGTCATACCAGTCATCACGGGTCAAAACAAGTCGAAGAAAGTCAAACGGGGTCAAGAGTTGGCCTACAGTTGACTTTTGGTCAACTGGTCAACCCTGGTCAACTTTGGTCAACTCTAGGTCAACCCTGGTCAACCCTAGGTCAATGGTGACTAATGGTTAACTTTTGGTCAACTAACAAGTCTAATGGAAATTGGGACTAATTTGGGTAAAGCGTTGACCCATAGTTGACTTTTGGTCCAAAAAGTCAACCGTGGTCAACCGGGGTCAAGACTATGTCTAGGCGACTATTTCTAACTATTACCAACCTCTACAACCCATATCCAAGTCCATCTTGGACTTCGAAACTCATATCTTGGTCGTAGGCCAATATCCTATTTTACCCTTAAAAAGGGTAAAATTCTAGCTTCGGCAACTATCAAGTTAGCCTACCTACGCTTGGTATTTTGACCCGAGCTCCCTACGGTAGTAAGGTACTAGCCTATACATATATTACCTACCAAGATACCTAAGTAAAATGGACATCTAGTCCATGTTACGGCCCATTGCCGGTATCTTGAATATTTCAAGATACGGAATGGTACGGCGCGATACCGGCGCCCTACAACCCCGAATTCCACCCGGAAGCCTACCCGCAAAATCTAAATCACGTATTCATGCCCCACGCCAAGTTTCAACTCATTCCGATACTCCGGGCTCCGTTTCGCCCTCTAACTCTGTTTTTCCCTATTTCCTATTCTAGCTTTCTTCCTATTCTTCCAACTTCTTCCAATCTTTCCTTCTAACTTCTAATTCTTTTCTAACTTCTCATTCCATAATCTTCTTCTACTCTTCTCTACGATTCTAACCATATATAATACATATATATATATCTATATATATACATATATATAGGTAAAGGGGGGGGGGGGGGTTAATAGCCTTAAGCCAAAGGGGGGTTTCTTCCTGGCAGCAGCCAAGTGCTGCTGCTGCTGCTGTTACTGCAGCATAGGTTGCTGCCACTGCTATCCTTATTCTTCTTTTTCATCTTCTTCTCTTCCTCCTTCTTCTCTTCCTCCTACTATATATATATATATATATATATATATATATATATATATATATATATATATATATATATATATATATATTTTTTTTTTTTCTATATATACATACCCATATACACACATCCATATATACACATCCATATATATGTATATCTATACACTCATATCTATATATATATATATATATATATATATAATAATAATAAAAAATCTATATATATATATATATATATATATATATAATATATATATATATATATATATATATATATACACTCTCAACTATATATATATATATATATATATATATATATATATATATATATATATATTTTATATATATATATATATATATATATACATATCCATATATATATATATAAACACACACACCCTCACACAACACAAACACACACACATCCTCACCACTCTCATCCTCATGACACTAATCCTCACACAACACAACACATAAAAATATATATACACACAAGAATATACATGTATATATATATATATATATATATATATATATATATATATATATATATATATATATATATATATATATATATATATATATATATATGTGTGTATATATATCTATGCAGTTAATAACGGTTTTTTTTTTATAACGGTCCAGTAGTGTTATTGATATATCGGTGATATATCGGTTTTATAACGGTAAATATCGGTTTACATCTTTAACATTTTTAACAATTTATATATATATAAAAACATGAAACAACACATTAATATTTAGCTATCATAAAATATGCAATAACAATAATGGCCAAATTCATACCAAAAGGTCCAAAACCAACATTACAATATAAAAGTACCCACTTCAAAAGTTCAACTAATATGAAAACCAAAAAGAGCCCAATTCAAGTTTCAAGTTTTCAACATCTAGACTAATAATCTTCATTAGCTTCAACTTCAACTTCATTTTCCTCGTTCTCACAATCACCATCTTCATCACTGTCTTCCCTAGTTTCATCTTCATCTTCTTCATCCTCATCATCGTGAACAAGTGAGAGTGGATCAACACCTCGTGACCTTGTGCTTCTTATGCTTGGTCCTTCAATGTCATCGGCACCCATTGAAGCACGAACTTGCTCCCAAGTTAAATCATCACCTACCCTCACAAACTCTGCAAGCTCTGTTTCGGTTGGAGTAATCCAATCATCATTCTCTTCAACATCTCTCAAAATAATAGGATCAAAAGTTTTGGCTTTGTTCTTTCCCTCCAAGAATCGTCTCTCCAACTTCATGTTATATTGAATGTAAACAAGATCGATCATTCAATTTTGCTTGCAAAAGGCAATTCCTCTTCTTCGTATGCAACTGAAATTATCAAATTAGCATACGTATTATTTGTAACTAGCTAGCTTGAATTTAAAAAAAATGAAGCAAATTAAGAAAGAAAGTAAGTTGCATACGTTGTTAAATGCACTCCAATTTCGCTCACAAGGCGAAGCACTACATGTTTGACTTAATACCCTCCTTGCAAAGCTTTGTAGTTCCGGGGTACCATTGCCATGACTTATCCACCATTCATCTATATTGAGTATTCTCCTCACATCATTAAGAATTAAGAGATGTAATGTAAAATACAAATGGAATGGTTAATTGGTAAGTAAAGAAACTTACATGGTGATATCGTTTCTCTTGTTCTTATAGCTAGAGTAGTTCCAAAATCTCCCAATGCCTCTCTATATTCCGACAATTGCGATAAAATTTTAGTACTCTCAACCAAATCTGGCACAAGCCTCATCAAAGCTTCATTAAGCATTCTCCTAGTGTGATTAAGCTCTGATGTTGAATGCTTATAAAATATGGCTGGGTTAAGATAATATCCAGCTGCATTTAAAAATATAATACAATGTTGGCATATAAATATGAATATAGTAACATTCATGTGCATATAAATATTGAAAAAACATATATTAAAATATACCTGCATGCAAAGGGTGTTCTAGTTGTTCAACCCATCTCCTTTTAACAATCGCCATGGCCTTGATTAGCACTGCAGGCTCATCAGCAAGGTTCTTATCAAGCTGGAGTTGTGCTCTATCCATAGCATCATATATAGCCCATGCAAGGTTGTTCTTTCCTGTCCACCAATCTCAAGACATCTACTAAGGGAGCCAACACTTTACAAGCCAACTCCACATTTTTCCAAAATGACTCTTTTGCAATAATCCTTGCAATCTTCTTTCCATCCTCTCTCTTTGAAAATGAACTGCGAACCCATCTAGAAGAAACGAACAATTGTTGCAAGTACTGCCGGTTCTTCCAAATGCTCTCCAATGTATAGAAGGAGGTTGCAAACCTAGTTACACAAGGCCTATGCAACTCGCTACCGCTCAACTTTCGCATCATGTTCAAAACCATCAAATGGTTATAAATATAAACCACCACCTTCCTGGCTTGAGACAACACATTCTTAACCCTGTCGATATCACTACCAATATCTTGCAAAATTAAATTGATGCAATGTGCAGCACAAGGGGTCCAATACATCTTTGGATGTTGTAGCTCCAATTTTCTGCCCGCGGCCTTCAAGTTAGAACCATTGTCCATGATAAACTACATACACAAAAAGAAAATTGATTTCAAATTAGGAAAACATAATGTACATAAATAACTAATAAGTCACATATTTATTACATTAACATGTTTACCTGGACAATGTTTTCCTCTCCCACATCCGCGATCACCTCATTAATCAATCCAACAATGTAGTCTGCATCATGAATTTGGTCTGAAGCATCAACAGATTTTAAGAAAATCGTTCCTTGTGGACAATTAACTAAAAAGTTAATCAAAGAACGACCCTTCATATCTGTCCAAAAATCTGACATGATGGAGCATCCATACTCCTTCCACTTGGGCCTAAAGGAATCAACAAAAGCCTTTGTCTCCTTCAGAACATCTTGAAGCAGAGTAACCCGCACATTATGATAGGACGGCGCAGGCATAGCTCTTCCATACTCTCCAACGCAATATATAAAGCGTTGAAATCTAGGATTACGCACAACATTAAAGGGTATACCGCACTCGTATGAAAATTTAGCCCACTCCATCCAAGCCTCCATCTTCAACTTCTTCTTGATTGGATTGCTAGCATCCAATGTCGTTTGTTGCATTTTTCCGACATTAGGTTTGTAGATTACATCCATTGGTCCTCTTATGTTGCTACCTTCCTTCCTCTTCTTGCTTGATGATGTAGCAACACTAGCATGTGTTGGTTGAATATCGTCATCGGCATCCTCTTCTTCCTCGTCCTCATTTAAGCTTGGTCGGCTTAAAATATTGTTGACTCTATTTTTCTCAAGCCTTTTCTTTATTGCTTCATCCATTGCCTTTTGTACTTCCTTTTGCACAAGCATAGGAGCTTTATCACATCCCTTTGTTTGTCCTCTTTGATTAACAATGTGTTGTTTGAATCTTGATATCCCACCCGGTATTACTTTTGGCAAAAATTGCAAGTAATTTGATTTTTTTTTGTGGGATCCATAACCGTTCCATAGCGATACCCAACATCATTCGAATTGATCTTAACCGGAACTACCTCATTTGAAGCACCACCCGTTCCCCCCTCATTTGAAGCTCTCGAAGACATTCTGAAATTAAGAACAGCAAAAAATAACTTCTTCAATATCCGGGAAATGCAACAGCAATTTGCAGGAATTTGATCCAAAATATGCAAGAATTTGATTCAAAAAATAACTTCTTCAATTTTTTATCCAAATATGCAAGAATTTGAAATACTGCTCTTCTTTTTTGTAGGAAATAACTTCTTTTTTGCAGAACAGCAAAAAATAACTTCTTTTTTGCAGTTAAAGAAGAAGAAGAACAGCAGAAGAAGTGCAAAAAAAGAAGAACAGCAGAAGAAGAAGAAGAAGAACAGAAAAAAGAAGAAGTGCAAAAAAAGAACAGGAATTACAAGAACAGAAGAAGAAGAAGAAGAAGAAGAACAGAAAATAGAAAAAGCAAAAAAAAAGCAGTGCAAAAAATAGCAGCATCAAAACATCCGTTCCCCTCTCTCTAAAGCAGTGCAAAAAAAAAAAAAAAAACCAGCAAAACATCAGTTTATCCATCGAAGAAGAAGAAGAAGTAAAAAAAAAAAAAACAGCAGCAGCAGCAGCAGAGCTTGTGATCTCGAGAAGAAGAAGAAGAAGATCCGAAGAAGAACTGAAGAAGAAGAAGGAGAAGAAGTGAAGAATACCAGGGTTTTTTTTTTCCACGCCTTCTCTTTTTTTTCCACGCCTTCTTCTCTTTGTTTTTTCTCTCTCTGAGCCGTCCCTTCTTCTTTTTGTTTTTCTCGGGCTGAAAACCTAAAACATATGCATCAGCAAATGGGCTGGAGATATCGGTTTTTTTTCAAACCGATATCTCGGAAAAAATCGGTGGTATCGGCCGATTAAATCGGGACCGTTATTTTCCCGATATTTTTTCAAAAAAAAAACGGTTCCTGGCCGATACCGATATATATCGGGTATATCGGATTTAAAACGGTTTTTTACTGCATATATATATATATATATATATATATATATATATATATATATTTTATATATATATATATATATATATATATATATATATATATATATATATATATATATATACCACTCTCTAAGGATTAAATCCTAATAAATCCTTAACCTATTTTTCTAGGGAAAACCTATAAATTTGTGGGCAAATAGTAGAGAATCTTCTCCCCTCCATTTATGGTGAATGAACTAAATGCAAAAGAGTAATAGGTTAGGAATTAAAAACATACCTAAGATGGAATGGTTGGAGGAAGAAGAGAGCTTGAGAAGAAATTTAATTTGAAAGAGAGAGAGAGAGAGAGAGAGTTACTTAGTGGAGAAGGAAGAGGGGGGGGCTTGTCATGGCCGGCCAAGGCTTGGCATGGGTGTGGGTGAGGGGCACTTGTAATTACAAGTTTGCCCCTCCCTAAGCCTAGTGCAAATAAATTTCAAAATAGGTTTAGGAAGTTGCTAAAAATAAATAAAAATCATAATTAAACTAAATTACTCATGGGGGACTAGTCCAAACTCTTAAACCCTAAAGTTTAGTGTGGTGGGCCATGGTTAGCTAACATGCTAATTACAGCTCAAGTCGAAATTCACCGGGGTCCTGAATTAACTCGGAATGCGATGAAATTTGAACCCGACTCCTGTAATAATTAAATAATAATATTCATGAAATAAAATTTCCAAAAATATTATAAATTGGAAAATTACCATTTTACCCCTAACTGGGAAAAGTGAGGGTGACAAGCAGCTAGGCAGTTTGCTATGAAGTGTTTGATGAATACAAAAATGGCTGAAGGTACGCCAGTAAGGGACCATGTTCTCAAGATGATGGGTCATCTGAATGAAATGGAGATCCTTGGAGCTGAAATCAATGGAGAATCCCAGGTCGATATCATTATCGGGACTCTGCCTAAAAGTTTTGACAATTTTTCCCTTTACTACAACATTAACAAAAGGTTCTATAGTTTGGCAGAACTTGCAAAAGAGCTACAGGATGCTGAATCTCTCTTTAGGCAGAGTGGTCATATTTTTGTTTCTGAAAAGACTTCTACTTCTAAGCCAAAAGGCAGTAAGAAGAAGAATAACATTCAGAAACAAGCAAACTCAGCAAAGAAGGGCATGGGACCTCAAGGCGCTGTGAAAAAGCCGAAAGGCAAATGTTTCAAGTGCAAAGGGTCAGGACATTGGAAGAGTGACTATCCACTTCTCAAACAAGGGAATAAAGAAGGTATTTCTCATTTACTATTAGTTGAAACATGTTTAGCGGTGTTATCTACCGACACCTGGTGTGTAGTTGCAGGAGCCACTAATCATGTCTGCAATACATTGCAGGGGTTCCTGGAAACCAGGCATCTCAGTGATGGTGAGATATGCTTGTTCATAGGTGACGTTACAAAAGTAGCGATCGTTACATTAGGAGATGTTACTTTATCTTTTGGTAGAAATAAGTCTTTGACATTGAGAGATTGTCTTTATGCACCTTCACTTAGAAGAAATTTAATTTCTGTTTCTATGTTAGTTAAGGATGGATATTCAGTTTATTTTAATGACAATATTGTTATTAGAAAGAATAAATATTTTATCTGTTATGGTGCATTAGTTGATAATCTGTATGTCATTAATCATATTTTGCCTACAATACAACTTATGGAAATGAATAATATATCATCTAACTTAAATAAGAGAAAAGAACCTTCTTGTATGAACCAAACATATCTTTGGCACTTGCGTTTGGGACATATTAACCGAAGAAGGATTCAAAGACTGGTTGAAAATGGACCTTTGAGTTCATTGGAAGTGGAGACACTACCAGTCTGTGAATCCTGCTTGGAAGGTAAAATGACCAAAAGGCCTTTTATGGCAAAGGGGTATAGGGCCAAAGATGTGTTGGAATTGGTTCATTCTGATTTGTGTGGACCTATGACTATCCAGGCTAGAGGTGGATTTGAATATTTTGTCACATTTATTGACGATTATTCAAGGTATGGATACATTTATTTGATGCGCCGTAACTCTGAGTGCTTTGAGAAATTCAAAGAGTACAAGACTGAAACGGAGAAAAGTCATGGAAATTTTATCAAGTCTAGATCGTGGTGGCGAATACCTCTTTGGAGAGTTTAGGAATTATTTATCAGAGGCTAAAATTACATCCTAATTGACTACATCTGGAATGCCCCAGCAGAATGATGTAGCTGAAAGAAGGAATAGAACTCTTATGGAGATGGTTAGATCAATGATGAGTTATTCGAATTTAATAGATTCGTTTTGGAGATATGCCTTAGAAACTGCAGCTTATATTTTGAACTTTGTTCCTTCTAAGTCAGTACCTCTTATTCCCACAGAGTTGTAGATTGGGCGGAAGCCTAGTCTGAAACATGTTCGCATTTAGGGTAGTCCAGCACATGTGCTGAATGGAAAAGCAGATAAGTTGGAATCTCGTACAGAAGTATGCTTGTTTGTAGGCTATCCAAGAGGAACGAAATGAGGTCTATTTTATAGTCCTAAGGATCAGAAGGTCATTGTTAGCACCAATGCCCAATTCTTAGAGGAAGACTATGTGATGAACCATAAACCCACAAGTAGAGTTGTTCTAGAAGAACTAAGAGGTGACACACGAAGTACTTCAGTACCAACAGTACAAGAGGATGGACCATAAATAACTGCACAACGTGTCACAAATGTTACACCACAACCCATAGTGCCTCGTTGTAAAGGGAAAGTTGTGATACAACCTGATAGATATATGTTCTTGGGTGAGTCGTCAGACTTCGTCCTTGAAGAACAAGATTATGATCCCTGTACCTACAACGAAGCACTCCAAGATAAAGATACAGAGACTTTGCACAAAGCAATGATATCTGAAATAGAATCTATAGATTCCAATCAGGTCTGGGAGCTTGTAGAACCACCTGTTGGTGTAAAAGCCATTGGATACAAGTGGGTCTATAAGAGAAAAAGAGGATCAGACAGTAAGGTTGAAACCTTTAAAGCTCGACTTATTGCAAAAGGTTTTACTCAAAGAGAGGGTATCGATTATGAGGAAACCTTTTCGCCAGTAGCCATGCTTAAGTTTATCCGGATTCTTTTATCTATTGCAGTTCATCTCGATTATGAGGTTTGGCAAATGGATGTCAAGACAGCTTTCTTTAATGGAAGTCTTGAGGAAGGCATCTATATGAAGCAACCAGACGGGTTCATTAAGAAGGGCTAAGAGCATCTTGTTTGTAAGCTCAAGAAGTATATTTATGGACTTAAGCAAGCTTCCAGATCTTAGAACATTTGTTTTGATCAGGTAATAAAATTCTATGGATTTGATCAGTGTCAGGATGAATCATGTGTATACAGAAAGTATGACGAAAACGTGGTGGTATTCCTAGTACTTTATGTAGATGACATCTTGCTTATTGGAAACGATGTGAAGGTGTTATCTGATGTAAGGGTATGGTTATCCAAACAGTTTGATATGAAGGACTTAGAAGAAGTAGGTCACATCCTTGGGATCAAAGTTCTACGAGATCGCAAGAAAAGGATGTTGGGCTTGTCCCAAGCTTCCTATATCGATACTGTACTAACTCGTTTTAGCATGCAAAATTCTAAGAAAGGTTTCTTACATTTTAGGCATGGAATTGCTCTATCAAAGGAGCAGTATCCGAGGACACCTAAAGAGATAGAGAACATGAAAGCAATTCCTTATGCTTCAGCAGTAGGAAGCTTAATGTATGCAATGCTATGTATGAGACCAGACATCTTCTTTGCCGTTGGCATGGTCAGCAGATATCAGTCTAACCCAGGACAAGAGCACTGGACTGCCATAAAGCATATTTTGAAGTACCTGAAAAGGACTAAAGAGTATATGCTAGTTTACCAGGCAGATAGTTTAGTTCCCTTGGGGTAGACAGACTCATATTTTTAGTCATATAGGGATTCCAGGAAATCTACCTCAGGTTATGTATTTACTTTGGAAGGTGGAGCCATTGTGTGGAGGAGTATCAAGCAAAAATGTACTATTGATTACACCATGGAAGCCGAGTATGTGGCAGCCTTTGAGGCAGCCAAAGAAGCGGTTTGGCTCAGAAACTTCCTCTTGGACTTGGATATGGTACCTAGTTTGCCTAAGGCTATTACACTTTATTGTGATAATAGTGGTGTAGTTGCAAACTCGAAGGAACCACGAGCCCATAAGACAGGTAAATACATTGAGCGCAAGTACCACCTGATACGAGATTTTGTAAAGAAAGGAAAAGTTGTTGTGATCAAGATAGCATCAGCCGGCAACCTAGCTGATCCCTTTACAAAGAGCTTACCAGCTAAGGCTTTTGATAGTCATGTTGAGGGAATGGGAGTCAGATGTGTAGCAGCATGGCTTTAAGTATAAGTGGGAGATTTGTAACAGTATACTGAAAAGCAATGCTTTGAGTATAAGTGAGAGATTGTAAGGGTTATATATTAAAATATCACTTTTGTATTAACTTTATTTTCTTAAATTTTGAATGAGAATCATATGGACAAATGTTTGAATATTGTATTTGTTGCAAGTGTTAATGCAAGTGTCTGATATTCTATATTGTAGATAATATGGTATGTAGTGTCACACAGAAGATCATATTATCAGTTCCCTATGGAATATATAAATAGTTCACAACCTAGATGGACTTGGACAATCCATTGGAAAGGTTGTAGTGTAATCTGGGATTAGTCTATCTTGACTATAGGTTTACACTAGTACACTTTGTGTGTATTGAACATGACCACTTGAGGTTGTTCTCTTTATACTGACTACATAAGAGAACAAACACCTCTATTATTATGGATGCTTGTGCTCTTAATCTGGATATAATAACAGACATGTATATGTAATGTATATTACTTTGACTCATAAAAGAGTAAGATTCACTATGGGTCAACAACCTTTATGAATTGGGTAATAATATTGTATGTATGATGGGCTGTTGATTATAAAAGGAATCTATGTCCTGATACATCAGGTTGATGATGTCCCCTTAAGGAGCTCATAAGGATTGTCATGTAAACCCTACAGGTGGATTATATCTGACATGACAAATAAAGTTGAGTGGTACTACTTAAGGATAAAAGATGTCGATCAATATAGTTGTCAGTAACTTAATTTGATCGACGGACATTCGATATCTTAACATGGGGAGCCAAATGAACATATAATAAAAGGAGCCCACAATCATAATTTGGGATTAGGAAGATAGTGCAACAACAGCTCTTTAGTGGACCGAGCTATTGTTAATGGGCTTGGGTTTGTGTTCGGGCTGAACACGGGATACCCAGATCCGTTAGGAAACCTAATCCTAATTTTTCCTCATGGTCCCTGCCGTAGCCTTATATGTATCCTCTATTCTCTGGCTGTCATGATGATTATCAGAAATAAGAAGCTTTTTCTCTAAATTCGTGATTCACGTAAGTGAGAGAAAGGGAGGGATGCCAAGGAGAAGAAAAGGTTGGGAGATCGTCGCCCACACGACGTCCAACCCATGGAAAGAATACGTGCAGAAGATCTTGGGGTCGTGACTGCTCGACGTTACTGAAAATTGTCTTCTTCTTCCTGTCGCAGGTATAATTCGTGAACCCTAGTTCCACTATGAGGGGTTAGAACACGTCTTAGATCTTCTAAACTCCCATCGATCAATACGCACACCAAACTAAGGGTCCTGGGAATCCCCACTTCCATCACCAACTACACATATTGGAAAACATGAATGAGCTTCTATCTTAAGTCACTATATTTTGATTTATAGGAAATTATCATTGATGGCTACAAAAAGCCTGGTAGAATAGTTGTAGAATGCAATCTTGTTAAGAAACCACATGACAGATACACAGACCTTGAAAAGAAACAAGCCAGTCTTGATGCCAAAGCCATAAATGTATTATTTTGTGTTATAGACAGGACATAATTCAATAGAGTATCTACATGTGACACTGCTTACGATATTTAGAAACTTCTAGAGGTAACTTATGAAGGAACTTCACAAGTGAGGGAATCCATGATTAGAAGACTAACACAAGAGTATGAAGCCTTCGAAATGAACCTCAATGAGACCATAACACAAATGTTCACACGTTTCCTTGACATTATTAATCCAATATCTTCTCTTGGCAAGGATTACATTAATCATAAAAAGATTCGCAAAGTGCTTCGAGGACTAAGCAAGAATTGGAACCCAAAGGCAACAGCGATCATTGAAAGAAACGACCTCGTCGTCGTGACCCTTAAGGCGCTTATGAGAAAGCTACTGAAACATGATCTAGATCTAAAGAATCAACGCCAAAGGAGTAAATGTCACGCCCCAATCCCAAAACTCATGGGACTAGCAGGTGACTGGCCAGCTGGTACACATGCAAGGGCAACCCTCAAGTATGCACTTAAGTTGTCTATAAACTCACAAGTCCAAAAAATCTAGTACTAACATAGCAATCTATATCTCAACCACAGAGGTAAAAAAAATGCAACTAAACCAAATGAGTACTGATGAAACTAAATAATAAAGAAAAATATAAAAGTGAAGATACAAGTAATCAAAAATTCAAGTCACTTTCGGTGGAAACAAATCCAATACAAGTACACGAAAATAAAATATAAAGACAGATATAAAATAACTAAGTCCAGATATGCTAAACTAAGCATCGACAATGTCATCAGCTGCAACGGTACCGTGGTCTGGTGCTGGCTCATAAACCTGCTCATCTGCACCTGGACAAACTTTGTCTAAACCTGGAGAGATCACCAGGTCCTCAGGGGACTAGCAAGATACATAAATGTACAGTAAATAAACATGCAGAAAGAGAAAAAAGTAAAACATATAACAATCAATAAACCAAAACACCATTGGATGCTTCTGGTATGGACAATCTCAGTACCGTAACGCTATGGGATACTCCCGATCTCGAGACAAAAGATAAGTCTCTACTATCGTAATTCCATAGGACACTTCCGATCTTAGAGATGGAATAACAAGTCGATAATAAGTCTCTATACCGTAACGCCATGGGACGCTCCCAGTCTTAGAGATAATAAAGGCCAATGTCTAACAATCGATCTCGACTATGTGTCAAGTCAAGTCGAACTCAAGGGCGAAGGTAGAAGACTAACCATATTGTCACAATACTCACATGAAACAATGACACATGTAGAACAAATAAGGAACGTGCACGTAAAATAAAAAAATAGCAATAACATGAACAGAAGCAGCAAGTAATCAAATATGACTGAAAAGAAATAGCAGTATAGAAATAATTGAAAGTACTGTACAATTTGGCAATGTATTCTTGCCTTGTGGTAGTGTGTAGAATCAACAATGTCCAGCAAACAACTCGTCAAATCAAAGAGCCACGAAAGCTGAACTTCCGCAAACGTCTCCGAATGCTGAAACAGACATCACCAACATTTTTAGAATAAAGAAAATGGGTATGATTGACTACCCATAAGTCCAATTCTTGATACAGGGGCAAAACGATAATTTTGGGTCAAAACGGTGTCCGTCGTTGGACTCGCTTTGTACCGAAAAGCGTGTCAAAACCTATCGTCTCTAAAGTCAACAAATTATATACCTACGTGTCCAATTTTTCGATACGAACTCAAAGGTATGTCCAATTTTGGATTCTGATGAGCCATGTACAAAATCACTTGTTGAATCAGATCGTGGGCCCGCCAAAACGGCGATCCGGTCAACTGTCTCAGAATCGGACCGAACTTGGCTTGTAGGACCAAAAAAATGATACGAGTCCAATGGTGCAAGTTTCGTCGCGATGTGACAAACGTGCACGATGTAATTAAGATTTTTACAAAGTGGTCGATACGGTGTACTTCGACTAATACACCTCGAATTCGTCGTACACAAGCAACCAATTTGAGTACTGTCGAAGCCCACATGTCCGCAATATTCGTATGCACCTTTCGATGCCTTCGTGTTGCGATAAAGTCGCCCGGTGGGACGAACCCATATCGGTGGATTTCCTAATTTCTAAATTGTTTAGTGATTTTTCTTGATTTTCTAGCCGAATTTACTTGCAAATCATAACAGAAAAAATTAATTACTTTAAGGGTTTTGCTACTGGTTAGATTGTCTAAAATATTGTTTAAGTAGATTTCGAAAATTTTCAATAGGTCGATAAGAAACAGCCTTCCTAAACTTCCTGGAATCGAAATTATGTTTTATTTGGAACAATTTTTCGCCAAAGTTAGCGTCGATTTCTGGTCAATCTAGTGCGGTTAAATAAAAACTAATTGAAGGGACCTAGAGACGTATAGTTGTGTCCGAACCTGATCAAGTAGTTCGCAAAACAAATATACGATAATGGACAAATTTGCATGCGAAGTTCGACCAAAAACCCAATGATACTGTTGTTGCTATTGCGACTCTGTGCGTGCGGTCCGGCGTGCTTCAAGCGGTCGGCAGTGTCCTACGACGGCTCGCAGTCGACAGCGAGGTCGGTCGTGATGGGGGTGGCACTCGATTAGGGTTTGCTAGCAGAATCCCCCTCCCTTTTCCTTCTGTCGACTATATATGGACAAGGGTGTCGGATATATTGGGTTACTTTTCCCGAAAGGGAATAGTAACTCAATAATAATTTTTTTTCCAATATCTCTTAATAGCTAAATCGAAAAGATATCTCAAATAATAAATAACTATATATTTAATATATGTATGATTATTTATATATTTACCCACACACATATATATCTCATGTATATATATTATTTTAATACAATAACCTGAACAAATATTTAATAGGAATTTACAATTAAATTTATACATAATATCCTATAATTTAGAATAGTAATAATTCCAAAATTTATTATACAAATTTTGAAATAGGAAATAGCCCCAATAAATTTAGGAAAAGTTTTTTAAAAAGAATATTCATTTAATATCAATAACATTTATATAAAACATAACAATTATCTATGAAAATAAATAATATACCATAAAAATAAATTACCAATTCATATATACAATATACATCAACATGGACGTCTTTAGACGCACTCCCCGACTAAATGGGTTTAGGTTTGGTTCGGGTCAAATTCAACTAGTATGGCAAAATCAGGTTTCCTAAACAGTCATGTCTTAATTAATTAATTATTTAAGTCACCTATAAGGGTTAAGTCACAACTTTGACTTATTTCCATACAAGGGACATAAATATGGCTAGGCTATCCCTACCATGGCTAATATACTAGTCAAAGCATACGACTACACTAACCATGCCAAAATTCCTAGTCGTCATACACCTCAAAACTTAACCATGACTAAGGTCATATATACTAATAATAAATACTTGATAAAAATATTTTAAAAAATCCCAAAACTCACCATTTAAGTCAAATAAAAAAATATTTTAAATATTTCTGGGAGCTTACAGAAAACTATTACATTCAAGACAAATCATCAAAAGATCTCCAGCAATGAAAGCGAAGACGACGATTCAGACGATAAGGAACTGGCCTTAATATCCAGGAACTTCAAAAAGTTCTTAAAGTTTGAGATATCAAACCAAAAGAAGAGAGAATACAAAGATGAAGAACATGTATGCTACAACTGCATGAAGACGGGAAATATAAAGCAGGATTGTCCCACAATAAATAAGGAAAATCGCTTCGAACGCACTAGAAAAGGGGGATCTTAGAGTCACAAATATGCTAACACTAGCATATGGCATGAAAGTGAACCTAGCGACTCCGAAGAAGAAGAAAGTCTTCAAAATGCTGCTAATGTATGCCTAATGGCATTTCCAAACGAGGTAACAACAAATCCTCTTTATGAAGATTTTTCTTTTGATGAACTTTCTTATGCTTTTAGTGATCTCCTTGATGATAGCAAAAATATTAGAGACAAATACAAGCATGCTAAAAAGGATATTCAAAGATTTTCCTCTTTATTAGATGAAATTAGAAATACACACTCCTCTAGCGACATGGATGAAATATCTTCACTAAAGTTGAGTTTGCATGATGCTCATAAATGCAGTGAAAAGAATGCACTGAATTATGCAAAACTCAATGAATATTATGAAGCAGAGAAAAAGAAATATATTATTGCTTCACAAATGATAGATGCCACTCATTGCCAAATATAATTATTTATATGCCAACTCTAAAAAATTAGATATTATATTGGGAAAGTAGGTAATATAACATATATCTCAGTCTAACATAAGACACGTGACTTATCACAAAGTCACCCATGACATACCTTTCCAAAAGAAAGCATGCAAGGCTAAAACCTCACACGACCATGCTTTTTACTACAAGTATCTACGTATGACATAACACATTATTTCACGTACTCATATATATCTGCTACACCTAGCACAAATACATATGCTTATCATTGGTCGTAATGGACATATTTCACGATAATTTAGAACTAGAAAGCAAGTTGACTTAAATTTGTATATATGGGTACCAAAGACTAACATTTCAGGACCCTCAAAGAAATGCGTACCAAGGTCACATCTCCAACTTATGTTGTAGGTGGACCAACCCTCTCATGCTATGAGCAAATGGATCCTCGATAGCGGTTGACCACGACATATGATTGGTGATGCTACCTTATTCGCAATGTTGTCGATAAAGAAAGAAGGATATGTCTCCTTCAGAAATATGTTGAAAGGGTATATTATCAGTAATGGTAATGTTGGTGTCTCTGATTATCCTGTAATAAAGAATATATGTTTAGTAATATAATTAAAATATAACCAACTAAGCGTTAGTAGTAATATTATCTATGAAGGTATTAGAGAAGATAACATATATGTTTTCTATCAATCGAAGGATACTAACATTGCATGTAAATGCATTTACGCTAACAAAGATGAGACTTGGCTATGGCACATCCGTCTAGGACACGCGAATATGGACACAATTACAAAACTATCTTCAAAGAAATTGGTAAGAGGCTTGTCGAAAATCACTTTTAAAAAGGATATGGTCTGGATTATTGCAAATAGAACAAATCAACAAGATCTTCCTTTAAATCCATAAACGATGTAAGTACCTCTAAACCCCTTCAACTATTACACATGAACTTATTTGGACCTAGCAAAGTCGCAAGTCTTGGCGGTAAGCTATATGCTTTGTAACGGTTGATATTTTTGTAAGATTTACTTGCGTTTTCTTTCTTGCAAATAAAAATAATGCATTTTCTGAATTTGTTATATTTTGCAAAAAGATACAAAACCAAAAGGGGTTTATGATTACTCAAATCTGAAATGATCATGGAGATGAATTCGAAAATGCTAATCTCAAAAACTTTTGTGATTCAAATGTCTTATGAGTTTTTTTGTCTTAGACCTCCTCAATAAAATGGTGTTGTGGAGCGAAAGAATAAAAATCTTGGCAATATGGCTAGAGTGATGTTGAATCAATTCAATCTTCCAAAATATTTTTGGACTAAAGTTGTCAGTACAGCATGCCATATTTTGAATAAGGTTCTTATTCGACCTATATCGAAGAAGACTCCCTATGAGATTTGGTTTGGTAAAACTCCTACTATCCGCTATTTTAAAAAAAAAATTGTTTGTAAATGTATTATTTTAAACACCAAGAATAACTTGGGTTAATTTGATTCAAAAACTAATAAAGAAATTATTCTTTGCCCTAAGCGATACGATATTTAAGTGTCTTCGGACCACCGCTAGCTGGGGATCATACAAACTGATATTTATTCAAGGACTACTTGTAAATATTATTTTTTTCTGGATTCATAGGAACCGAATTCGAACCGAACTCGGTATATGATCGAGCTCGGTCCCCTAAGTTCCATAACAGAGCGTAAATCTGGGCCCTACATTTTTTACTTATGATACCAACCTATATTAGGTTTCCTCTTCCTTTTTACATCCAGAACATAAAGAAGCCCTTCTTCATCTTTCCATCTTCAAAACCCTAATTTATTCGAAACCCTAGCACTTGGATCCTCCAATTCAAGCAATTTCCAAGGTTGATTCTCCATATCCAAGCTCTCCTCCGAATTCTCTTCCATATTTCCAAATTCTTTGAAGGTATAATCCTTTTTTCTCTTCAATTTTCTTCATGGCTCCTAGACTTTCTAGGAGTAGTGGTATCAAGAAGAGAAAAACAGATGAAGCTTCTTCATCTAATCCTCAACCTGAGGATATTCATCACTCTTTGTTTAGTCCATCCATGCCCCAAGAGGGTAATTTTGATGGTGTTCTTTTTACTACATTAGAAATGTCCAATGATTTCTGCAATGCAATGTATGTCCTGGAAATCTAATCAATTTTACCATCTTTCCATAATATTTATCAAACTTTTTTGATTTAAGTTTGGATGAACTTGTAGTACTAGCCATCGCATTTATTCGAATGCTATTCGCATGTTCTACTGTAACTTAACTAATGAACATGATCGTATCTTATCAAATGTGTGTGGTATTCAAATAGGATTCCACGATGAGGAATTGGGGGAGATGCTCAATATTCCAAATACGGGCGATGCCCTAATTGATAGTCGTTTATTTTGATTTGAGGCCAACATGTCTCTTGATGCTTTCAAAGATGCTATGTGTGAAACCAATCTGCGTTCTCCTGGACGTCTCTTGGCTAGACATCTAAATAAACATTTTTATGAACTTCATCACATTGTTCTCTACAATTCTACCAAAGACTGGTTCCACAAATGAAGTTACATACCTAGAAATTTTAGCTCTTTACCATTTGCACTTTCTTATTCCTTTCAATATTCCATGAACTATCATGAATTTCATGATCAACACAAAGAAGAAATGGCATAACCTACTTTATGTCATGTTCTTGTCGATGGTCTTTGAGCATTTCCAAATCCCTCTTGATGATTGACATTCCTTAATGTTTCTGCCTTTCTTTCCAAGGCTCGTAGGTTTAAGGCTACTCCACCTCCTCTCATTCCTCCTCCTCGTGATGACTCATCATCCATTTCTCATAGACATCCTTCTCTTGCCGGTAATACCACACTGGACTCTCTCGAGACTTTTATTAGAGATAGATTTAGGCTGCATGACTATCGTACTATTCTGCAGGCCCATGCCATCAGCAACATCCTTACTGACATTCAGTGGAGTCTTGCTCATGCCCCTGGTAGTTCTATTCCTATAGTGCTTCATCCTCGCTACTCAGACTACCAGATTGATGACCCATACGTTCAGAGATACTTGGACCCAGCTGCTGCTCATTATGATCTCAACCACTCTGCTGAAGATCCTCTTGATGATTATGACGATCAGTAGATGTTGCAGTGCTTTGGACTTGGTTTTAATATTGAGTATTGACAGATTATGTTCTTAGTTTGACATTTTAGTATTTGTTTTCAGACTATGCACTACCATGTAGTATTTTATTTCTTTGAGACTATGCACCACTTTGTAGTTTTTTTTAGTCATGGTTCTAGACTATTTCTTAGTGATTCTATTTAGCACGGTTGATTTTCTATGATATTATTTATGCTTGGTTAATGATTAAGTTCACCATTTAGTGTTTGTTTCATATATATTGTATTATATATGTTGTTTTTCATTATTTGTGGTTTCTATGTTACTTCACAGTTTATGGGGGAGTTATGGCATCTAGCTAATGTGACAAAGGGAGAGAACACACAATACAGATACAGATGCTACCGATATAAGAGATGCAAGATATTACCGTATTGGACCATTAAATTGCGGGAGAGCTTTGTATCACTATTACGTACTATTTATATTTGATGTATCAACAATGGCTTGTCAAATTATCAAAATGGGGCATAAGTCAACTCGATTTTCATACTTGACTAAACCACGGTTCGATATGACTCAGTACAACAAGGCTATGATGACTGTTACATCAAAAGACATCGATACATGCTCACATGACAAAGATGCAACAAAGATTGGTCGTTGAGTTTTTATATTTATTTATGTATTTTCTCTCTTTATTTTTGAGTCTAGGATTCGTGTAAACAAAGTCGCACTAGCATTTTAGAAGACTCAAACCTATCAATTCACTCATATATAGACCAAAACCGAGTTTCAATTCACAAACCTAAACTCCACAAAATTGACTAGACCCAACCGAAACATTCTGGAATTTAGGCAATCGAACTTGGTCTTTAACCGAACTCGGTCCCTGAAGATTCAGTATTTAGGGTTTCCTGATTTGACTCTTCCTTCTCGAGAATAGGGACTTAAATTTTTTGATTGTTCGAACACCGAATTTTGGTCGAGTTCTACCCTTAAATAACCCTATAAATACCTATGAGTTGTTCTCATTATTCATTCATTCCAATTCACTTTCCTATCTGAAGAAATATGTCCAAAAATAGGCCCATGACCTTTTTTGACCATATATATGGTAATCCTATATAAGATTGGATTTGACCATATATGTGGTAATCCTACATATATGGTAATCCTATATAAGATTGGATTTGATTATATGTGGTAATCCTACATAGGATTGTATTTTTTAGCCTACATAGGATTGGATTTCTATGCTATATAAAGGGGTCTACGGGTGCTCCTTTACACATCTCATTGTGCTCAAGTTGTTGAATAAGTTCAACACAAGAGAGCTAAAGTTGTTGAATAAGTTCAACACAAAAATTTGAGAGTGCTTTTTTTCTATCTTTGTGATAGAGATCGAGTTTTTGAGTGTAAGGAGAGAAGTGTTGAGAGCTATTATAATTTCTTTTCTTCTTCATAGTGGAACTAAATCACCCTCATTTGTGGAAGTAGGCATCTTGACCGAACCACGTAAATCATTGTCTTTGTGGTTGTGAATTTTTTCTGAGTTTCTTGGGTTTATTTTCGTTGTGCCACAACAAATTGGTATCAGAGCTTGGAGAGTCTAGCAAAGTTTTCGACAAAGTTCTCAAAGAAAGTTAATTGGGTGGATTCTTGATATGGCTCCGTCAAGCAGGATCGGGAAGTAAGAAATTGAGAAGTTCAATGGGAAGAATGATTTTGGCTTTTGGAAAAGCCAGATGAATGACGTTCTCATATCTCAAAAGCTTCACAAAGCTTTACGGGGAAAGTCCAAGAAGCCTACTGACATGACCGATGATGATTGGGATGACATGGATCTCGAAGCATGTGCCTCTATTCGCCTGTGTTTGGAAAGGGATGTCGTGTACTCTGTGAAGGACGAAATCACCGCCGCTGGGCTTTGGTTGAAGTTGGAATCACTCTACATGACGAAGAATCTCACCAACCGACTTTATAGGTTAAAGTCGCTCTACAGACTAGTGATGGAGGAAGGTACGTCAATTCGAGATCATATTTCAAAATTCAATCGAATTATTTTCGACTTGAAGGATGTTGACATACATGAAGAAGATCGTTTGGCACTAATCCTATTGTTTTCTTTGCCCGATTCTTATGAGAATCTTATTCAAACGTTATTGTACGGAAAGGACTCAATTTCCGTAGAAGAAGCTACGAGTGCCTTATTATCTAATGAGGTGCGGAGGTTGGCATCAAATGGCGGAAACGATAGAGGCCAAGCCCAAGGTTTGACGGTAAGAGGAAGGACAAACGATAAAGCATCTTTTAGCAGAAGGTTAAGGTCCAAGTCCAAAACATCTATTGAGAAGGTGAAGTGCTTCAACTGCAATGAAAAAGGACATTATGCAAATAAGAGTACTCATCCAAAGAAAAAGAACAAGAAAAAGGAGAATAAGACAAAGAGAGAAGGTGATGAAGCAAACCGTGCTTCAGAAATTGATAGTGACGAAGTCTGTTTTTCGGTGGCACATGGCAACATGAGTGACTGTTGGATTCTCGATTCCGGATGCTCGTACCATATGTGTCCAAAGAGGGAGTGGTTTTCTTCCTACAAGGCGACAGATGGTGGTTCTTTGTTGATGGGCAACAACAATGCATGTCGAGCTGTTGGAATTGGATCTATCAAGGTAAAAATGTATGATAGAATTGTGCGAACTTTGACCGATGTCAGACATGTTCCCGACCTCAAGAAAAATCTTATTTCTCTTGGTATGCTTGACTCGAATGGTAACAAGTTCGTCGCCGAGGGTGGAGTCTTGCGGGTTGTTCATGGTTCTTTGGTGATGATGAAAGGTCACCGACAGGGTAACCTTTATATCTTATTAGGAAGCACTGGGACTGGGACTTTAGCAGTCAGTACATTTGATTTGTCTGATAGCACGCGTCTTTGGCATATGCAACTTGGACATATAAGCGAGAAAGGCCTGTCCTTACTCAGCAAGCAAGGGTTACTGAAGAACTTGAAGAAGCCAAAGTATGGATTTCTGTGAGCATTGCATTTATGGCAAGCAGCACAGGGTGACCTTCAGTACAAGCAAGCAGAAGACAAGAGGTATTCTCGACTATGTGCATACAGATGTATGGGGACCTAGCAGGATTCCTTCCAAGAATGAAGCAAGTTACTATGTCACTTTTATTGAGGATTATACACGTTATGTTTGGTTGTATTTCATCAAAACCAAGGATGAAGTGTTCAAAAAGTTCAAGCAGTGGAAAGCGACAATGGAGAACAGAACGGGCAGAAAGGTAAAGGCGATGAGGTCTGATAATGGTACTGAATATACCTCTGGACCTTTCAAAGATTTCTGTGCTCAAGAAGGTATCGTTCGACATTGGACTGTTAGGAACACACTGCAGCAGAATAGGTTAGCAGAGAGGAACCGAACCTTGCTTGAGAAAGCAAGATGTATGCTCTCCAATGCCGGTTTAGGCAAAGAATGGTGGGCGGATGCTATACACATGGCGCGATACTTGGTTAATAGATCACCAACTCCGGCTATAGATTGTAAGACTCCATATGAGGTGATAACCGACAAACCAGCAGATTACAGCACTTTGCGCGTGTTTGGATGCAAAGCTTACTATCATGTCAATGAGGGTAAGTTGGACCCGAGAGCCAAGAAAGCAATATTCTTGGGATATACACAAGGAGTGAAAGGCTACCGTCTGTACTGCTTGGAGGATAAGAAGTTCTTAATCAGCAGGGATGTCACATTCGACGAGTCTTCAATGTTGGCTTCGAGCAAGAAGAGTGAGTTCGATCATGATGGTGGTGTATCTAGCAAATCTCAAATAATTGAGATTGAGTCATCTGAGGATGCATCAGATGAGGTAGAGGTTTCTGAGGATGTTCATCAAGCCCCACAAGAGCGACAACCAAAGGATGAGCAGCACCAGCAGCAAGATTCCTTGGCCACCACTAGGCCAAGGAGATCAGTCAAGCCAGTACATATGTATGGATTTGAGGAACCGGTAAAGCATTATGGACAGCTAAATGTGGTAGCATATGCACTACCAGTGGAGGATGACGAGCCTATCACATTCAGACAGGCGGTCAAAGATACTAGCAGCGAGAACTGGATGGTGGCTATGCACGGAGAGATTGAGTCTCTCCACAAAAATTGTACATGGGATCTGGTTCCATTGTCCAAAGTTAAAAAGGCTATAGGCTGCAAGTGGGTATACAAAAAGAAGGAGGCTTCTCCAGAGTCAGGTGGCACTCGGTTCAAGGCAAGATTAGTGGCAAAGGGCTTCGCGCAGAAGAAGGGAGTGGACTACAATGAGATCTTTTCTCCGGTGGTCAAGCATACTTCTATTCACGTATTGTTGAGCTTGGTAGCTCATTATGATCTCGAGTTAGAGCAACTCGATATGAAGACAGCATTCTTGCAAGGCGATCTTGACGAAGAAATTTATATGCATCAACCGGAGGGCTTCAAGGTGGTTGGCAAGGAAAATCATGTGTGTTTGTTGAAAAAATCGTTGTACGGGTTGAAGCAGTCACCTCGACAGTGGTACAAGCAGTTCGACACCTTCATGATACGGCATGATTTCACCCGAAGTAAGTATGATTGTTGTGTTTACTTTCATAGACTTCGTGGTGGAGACTATATCTATCTATTGCTTTATGTGGATGATATGCTTATTGCCTCAAAAAGCATGGTAGAGATAGATAAACTGAAATCTCAACTTAGCTCGGAGTTTGAGATAAAAGACTTGGGTGGAGCCAAGAAGATTTTGGGGATGGAGATTAAAAGGGAGAGGGAGAAACAAAAATTGTCTTTGTCTCAGAAGTCGTACATTGAGAAGATCATTGCTCGTTTTGGTATGGAAGATGCAAAGATTGTTTCTACTCCCTTAGCTGGCCACTTTAGGCTCTCAGCCAAGTTATCTCCTACTACAGATGAGGAGAAGGAGCACATGGCTCGAGTTCCTTATGCGAGTGCAGTTGGCAGCTTAATGTATGCTATGGTGTGCACTCGACCAGACATTGCACAAGTCGTAAGTGTGGTTAGTCGCTTTATGGCTAATCCGGGAAAGAAGGAGGCTGTGAAGTGGATATTCAGGTACTTAAATGGCACCACTGATGTGGGATTACACTTTGGTGGAGACTTTAGTCAAGTCAGTGGATATGTGGATTCAGACTATGCTGGTGATATGGATAGGTGCAGGTCAACTACTGGATACGTGTTTGTTTTACATGGTGCACCAGTCAGTTGGAGGTCTATGTTGCAGGCTACGGTTGCACTATCGACTACGGAAGAAGAGTATATGGCGGTAACAGAGGCAGTGAAAGAAGGCCTATGGCTTCGTGGTTTAATTAATGACTTGGGGGTGAAGCAGGATGTAGTTGATGTGCATTGCGATAGTATGAATGCTATCCACTTGGCGAAGAATCAAGTCCATCATGCAAGGACCAAGCATATTGATGTTCGCTACCACTTCATACGGGATGTTGTAGAAGACGGTGATATCGCACTTGAAAAGGTGCATACCAAGGACAACCCCGCTGATATGTTGACTAAGGTTGTTCCTGGAGCTAAGTTACAACATTGCTTGGACTTGCTCTAGGTCCTACCAATTGTTTGAGAGCCCTTGGCGAGTGGTTGATTTGGTGAAGCTGTGCGGTGGAGAAGTGTCGGCTCGATTTTATGGCAAAATCTTGCCGAGGTGGAGATATAAAGAAATATGTCTAAAATAGGCACATGACCTTTTTTGACCATATATATGGTAATCCTATATAAGATTGGATTTGACCATATATGTGGTAATCCTACATATATGGTAATCCTATATAAGATTGGATTTGATTATATGTGGTAATCCTACATAGGATTGTATTTTTTAGCCTACATAGGATTGAATTTCTATGCTATATAAAGGGGTCTATGGGTGCTCTTTTACACATCTCATTGTGCTCAAGTTGTTAAATAAGTTCAACACAAGAGAGCTAAAGTTGTTGAATAAGTTCAACACAAAAATTTGAAAGAGTTTTTTTTTTTCTATCTTTGTGATAGAGATCGAGTACTAGAGTGTAAGGAGAGAAGTGTTAAGAGCTATTGTAATTCCTTTTCTTCTTCATAGTGGAACTAAATCACCCTCATTTGTGGAAGTAGGCATCTTGGCCGAACCACGTAAATCATTGTCTTTGTGGTTGTAAATTTTCTCTGAGTTTCTTGGATTTATTTTCGTTGTGCCACAACACTCTCTCTTCTCTTGAGCTTTAAACCTTCCAATCTCCAAGAAAACTCTCCTAAGCCTTCTAATGTCAAGTGTGATATCAGGTAGAAGTTTAGAAGAGTTGTAAAAGCTTAAAAATTCAAGTTTTATTTCAGTTTACAAGTGTTGAAGTCAACAAATTCTTCGGATCAAAGCTTGTGGTTGTTGATTTCGGCAAACTCTTCTAATTAAAGCTTGTGGTCGTAAGAAGTCATCGAGCACTTCGAATTAAATCTCGTAGTGTACTGCTATTTACTCAATAGTGGATTAATACCTAGCAAGAATACCTAAAACTGGACAGCCTTCCACAAAGGACACTAACTATGTCTATTTTTCAATATTTGTTTGCTGAATTGCTAGTTAATTTTACAACTTAAACATCTTCAGATTCTTCACGCATCTTCACCTATCTTGAATTCTTATTCCATCCACCCTTTGTTCAAGTGTGTCTGCGACTGAAATTGTAAACTTTAGAAAAATGGTTACGGGCCAAGAGGGCTACCACGCGTCAGCCAAAAAGCGCCATATCAGCATTTGATTCCAAGTTCAACACTAGGCTCCTCAGTCGAGCTGACTCTTCTGCAGGCAGCTACCGAGTCAGCCTTCACGAGTTGCTGTTGAAATTTGCAATTCCATTATTTTGGATCGGCAAATATGTCAGAAAATATGTTGGATAATGCTAAAAACCAATTGTGTCAGATCTTTTTTGGAAGAACCGTGAGTATCACACTTAAACTGGGATTCTTACATGCAGATCAAAAGGTGAAATACAGAGCAAGCAGAAAGCTTGATATCATAAGCTGCTGCAATTAACATAAATAACAAGTAAATTTAAAGTGAAAAGACATTTCCACCTTTCTCCCGAGTAGTTGAAGGATACATCTGAACCAAAGTCGAAACCTTCGCTGGCTTCATGCACTGACATCATTCTTGTAACTGTTCTCTGCAATAATACTCAGCTAGGTCGAGCAGGCTGAAACCCACAGACATAGTTAATTATAAGAAAATCATGACCTTCATCACAAGAAAATACGAGCATTGTATTGAACAGTTAGAATGCAAATCTAACCATGTATGAGCAGAAACAGTATCCCCGTAGCACCATATGCCTTGTCCGTCTTAAAACAGCCAGGGACCAGAAATACCCAGCAATGCACACTACTGAAATAACAATGCACAATTGCTTTAGTCAGATGTAAAAGAAATTCAATCTACCCAGACCAAATTATACTCTAAATGGAAAAAATTTACCAAACAATTTAAATTTCCTACCAGAAAGAAACTTGTTAACGTGCAAGTACCAGATAATATAAGGGGAAAAAAAGAAGCAAAAGCGATTACAGGGTAGAAAGTTTCTATATTACAAGAAACGTCAACATGTACGAGAGGGGCTCGGTTTTTCAAGGGGTCTTGGAGGATATTAGAGAGGAAAGCAAAACATAGTTTATCATACAAGGTGCGTTCTTTTACAAAGGCATGCAGTTGTTTGTGCCAAAAGATTAGGAAGGCGCATACTTCGAAGGTGAGTGGCCACTTTGGGGTGAACAAGTGGTAGCCAATCTGCAACGCTAAGTCGTCTACTAGACTGGAATGTGGAAGCATGCGGTCCTATCCATAAAGAGTGGTGTGTTGTGATGTACTTCCAAGCCTTTCAATCAGAAGCTGCGATTGTACCTGTCCCTGTCCATTACAAAGCTCCTGTCCTTTCCAAGCTAGCCTTGGGAAGTATCTCCATGCACTTCTAGGGAGATGTCCCGAGAACACGGTAGGAGAACAACTACTTATTCGTGGTAGTTGACCGCTTCTCCAAGATGGTGACGTTGATTCCCTACAAGAAGACGATCACTGGACAGGACACATGGTTGGACTCATTTAGGACTTCCTACTGCAAGTTTCTGTGAAAGATTGTGTATGGCCGTGAAAGTTGTTTCCTGACTTCCTTCTACAGGTTTCTGAGAAAGATGATGAATACGAAGTTGCAAAGGAGCCCGCCATCCATCTGCAAACTGAAGAACAGACTAAGGTCGTCAATCGAACAATGTTACACTTGCTGTGGGGTATAACTCTCATCATCCTAACAATCCTAGGACTTAGGATGAGAGCTTCCCCTACCTACACTTCACATTCAACCGAACGATTCACAGCTTAAGGATAACATCTCCTTTTAAGGTATGGTTAGATTATTTACCAAAATGTCCTTCTGACTTGGAGTTTCCGGTTTCCTCTATACCGCAAACATTAACGAAAGAAGAGAGAATGAAAAAGCTTAGTGTTTCTCAATAAGGGATACAGAGCGTGCATAGCAAGGCGGAGCAACAACTGCAACCATTCCAATAAAGTACAAGGAGTGAGATAATCGATATCCAATGTAGGCAAATTTTAAAGAGGGAAGTTGCAACGGAAAGGAGTTAGTCAAAAGTTGAATCCCATTCGCTACGTTCACTTAAAAGACTCTCCATAATAGCGATGACTTTGCTTTCAGTAACTTGAAGCCTTTCGAACTGTCAATATTGGATGACGAGGCAGAAAAGACTATTCCGTCAATAGATTGGGTAGATGACATGGTCATTGATCAGGAGACAACGCTACAAGAGTATATGTGAACCTGTGTCCCGATATACAGCATTATTGCTGATACTATAGTATAAATATATTGTCATATTCATTGTCCATTGGATTGATGTTGTACTTCATTGCCCTTGTTGGTTCCTAACGTTTTGTATTGGTTTCGTAGAGTTTTGATTGTTATCTCAAGTATTCTACATAGTTCGTTGCACGTAGGATATGCGAGGATAAATAATGGATTAATTGACTTAATACAACAATAAGTGTATTTGATAATTAATAATAAATTTGAACCCAATATTGGACTATCCTAGACTTGTAGAATCCCATGTCATTATCATTATCCTTGCATAGGACCTGTTCAGCCAATGTTTCCTGACCGTGCTGCAGGCAATCAGAATTATGGTTGGAATTCCGATTGTGTTCGGAAAAGCACGGTTAGCGAAGCTGATTAGTTTAAGTGAGGTAATTGGGTCAAGTTGAGACCGATACCATGGTAGTCAAAGGCGCAAGGCGCATTCGAGACACAAAGGGTCCATATCGTCCGAGTCGCAAGGCGCATTCGAGACAGAAAGGGTCCATATCGTCCGAAGCGCAAGGCGCACTAAAGACGTGCGTCCGAACGAAACGAGGCACACAAATAAAAAAATAATAACAATAAAAATATATATATAAATAAATAAATTAGTAATGTAATAAAATAACATATTAAAAGCAAAAAAATATTTTAAAACATAAACCATATGAATTAGCATAGAGGCAGGAGCAGTTAACAAAACTAACAAGAATTTGTGTTCACACTATCACGCTTTCAGTAAATTTTAGTTGTTTCAGCTCAACTATAGCGAACTTTCGCAACCGTAGAAATGTCTATTTTCCTCCCACTTGTATGAGGTAAGGAACTATCTCCGTGCCTCAAAGTTCTTTGTTAAAAAAACATAAGGCGCGCATTTTCTTGGTTGCGCCTTACTGGCACGTCTTTGACTACTATGGCCAATACTTGGTTGTAGTGGGTTGTAGAAGTGTGGGGGCATGTGTTGGGCTGGTGTGGGACACTTCTCATCTCAGCGGAGGATTTTGGCCAATAGATGGAACACTCTCTCTTGTGCATTCACTCCATTCACTCTTCCACTCTCGTTCTTCCTCTTCTTGCTTTTACTGTTAGGGGTAGGGGTGGGGGACAAATTAAGGAGGATTGAGTAGCGGTGGTGGTGATTGAAAATTGAAGAGGATTGAAGGCCTAGGACATTTTCTACACACTCAGACTACACTCTTCTAGACCTAAGGCAAGTACCCCTTGCTCAAATGATGGCCTTGTGCTCTAAATATTTTCAAAACTTATTGTCTTACTTACATTGGAGTTTCATTGAGCTTATAGAAGTGTCATACATGCTAGATTCAGATTTGGAAAGTACATATCCTGTATTATTTGAATTGGGATAAAAAGGGTTTTAATAGGATAAATGATGTACATTGTTTCAATACTTGACTTGAAGATGATCTCTTACTTCCTTTAATTTTTCTGTCATGTTGCAAGTCTCTGATGCCCTCATTTTGAGAAATAACCAAAGCTCGATCAAAATCAACACTAATTCGAGCTTCAATCAGTATTGATTCAAGCGATACAGCTTGTTGTCACGCACAAGATTTTTGCCCCACCGAGAAGGATCTTCATAACCCTCCACGGATAGAAATTTTGCTGGAAACTTCCGGAATTCCCCAGAAGATGGTGGAGTCTTCTTAAAGACTCGTGATCTTTCTAGATATTCTATAATCTTCCATGTAAATATCTAGGACCTAGAATAATTCCTGAAAATATCTTGAATCCAAAAGGTTCATGTAAGCCCTTTGAGGCCCTATAAATAAGTAGTCCCTCACCATCAAACTTGTAAGCATTCTCCAAGTTAATAAAAGAAGTGTTTTAAGTTCAAATATTGCTCCATTATTCCCTCTCAACTAAGCATTTTAGCTAAGTTCTATCATGAAAGCTTGCACGGATCTTCGAGGAGGAAGTTTGTGTGTCGTACGAGTCGAAATGTAGGCAAAAACACTAAGTCTGTGACAAGTGGTATCAGAGCGAAGGTCGATTGTCACTATTTCGACATCTGAGACCGTTCACGAAGAGCATCCCGCATCACCCAAGGAGAAAGGCAAGACCTCCAGGAGGAGCAAAAGCAAGAAGCCGACGTAGGAGCGAGCCATTGGTGAGTTGGCGTCCCGCAAGGATATCTTAAAAAAGGGTGTGACGTACGTCGAGATGCAAGTGGAGCAAAACTAGACGGCTTACGAGGAGTTCGCTCATAGGTTGGAGACTGATGTTGGTCATGACATGGCGCTGTTCCGAGAGCAACTTCACGAGATGTAGGCCAGGTTCGAAAAGGAACGTCAGGCTGTTCAAGCGAAAATTGCGAAACTGTGCGAGGAACTCAAGACCAAGACCGCGATCCTCGAGAGAGCTATCATCAATGGCACCAAAGGTGAAGTACCCCCGAGCAAAGATCCTTCAACGGTGTTCGAAACGCGAAGGAAGTAGATAACTTTATATGGAACATCGAGCGATACCTTAAAGCGATTTGAATCGAAGATGAGGTCGATAAGGTAAACATTGTGTCTCTTTATTTCACTGATGATGTTATGCTATTGTGGCGTCGTAGGTGCAACGACAAAGAGAAGAATTTTTACTCGATTGAGACTCGAAAGGATCTCAAGAAGGAGATCAAGTCTCAATTCTACCCTGAGAATGTTTAGTTCGTAGCAAGGAGCTTGTGTCAACTCGAGCACACCGGGTTGATCAAGGACTGTGGCAAAGTTCACTCATCTGCATATGAATGTTTAGTCATGCCTTTGGGACTAACAAATGCTCATATATATATCCAAAAGGATCGCATATTCTTCTCCCTTGATGGTCTACAACCGTGGGTGGCACGATAGTTGCAGAGGCAGCGTATCCAAGACTTGAACACGGCCGTCTCAGCGGCCAAGAAGCTAATAGAGTATCAGCGGAGCGATACATCCAAGCCCAAGGTAAAGGCCACCACCAAGGCCAACATTTGGGGAGAGAAGAAAGGTAACAAAAAGAGTCCTGTCGAAGGACAAGCCACATGCGAAGTCCCAGACGGAGTGCAAGATTGAGTGCTTCGTGTGCGGAAAAATCACTTTGCACGTTATTGTAAAAACAAAGGCAAGCGGGTGAACACGGTCCAAGGCGAGAAGGCGGAGGACGAGGAGCCAAGGATGGGGGCTCATATGGTAACCTTACGTCTGCTCAATTCCCTGAAGAGCAAGACCCGTCGTGACAAAAGTCCTGAGTCAGGAACTTATGTATGTGGACGTGAAGATCAACAACCAGAGTACAAGGACAATGGTGAACACGGGGATGACGCATATCTTCATCTCGAACACGGAAATCCAGCACTTGGCTCTGGTGCTAGAGAAGGACTCGAACAAGATGAATGCGGGCCTCACTCACCCCGTGCAGGGGATGGCTAAGGGAGTGAAGATCGAGGTGGGAGACTGGATGGGAGTCCCTAATCTCACGGTTGCACCACTCGACGACTTCAAGATGAACCTAGGCATAGACTTCCTCACTTCGACAAAAACAATCCCAATGTCGCAATTGGGAGTCGACGGGACCATGGAAGAAGGCTCGTCATGCACGGTGAATATTGCACGATGCGAGTCCACAAAGGGGAGGGCTCTCTCCGCCATCCAACTCAAGAAGGGTGTAAGGCACGGAGGGATAACCTACTTGGCGGTGCTCAAGACAGAAGAGGCGCCCGTGCAGAGGGATCTTTTGCACGAGATAAGCGACGTAATCGTAGAGTTTGGGAATGTTATGCCGCAAGAACTTCCAAAGAGGCTACTACCTCCGCGGAGGGAGGTGGAACTACGCTATCGAGTTGAAGCCAGGTACGAAGTCATCCACTATAGCCCCATATCGCATTCGCATAACACCGCAAGAGGTCGTCCAAGGCCCCGTTCGGTGCACCTATGTTGTTTCAAAAGAAAATTGATGAAAGCCTTCATTTGTACATTGACTATTATGCACTAAACAAGGTGACCGTCAAAAACAAATATCCTATCCCGTTGGTGGCAGACTTGTTCGATCAATTGGAAGGCGCAAGATACTTCTCCAAATTCGATTTGTGCTCGGAATACTATCAGGTGCGGATAGCTGAAGCAGACGAGGCCAAGACAGCGTGCATCACGAGGTATAAAGCATATGAATTTTTTAGTCATACCTTTTGGACTAACAAATGCTCATGAGATATTTTGTACTTTGATGAACAAGCTCCTCCACCCCTATCCCAATCGATTTGTCATGGTATATCTCGATGACATCATCGTGTACTCAAACACAATGGAGAAGCACCTTGAGCACTTGAAGACGGTTTTCAATGTGCTAAAGGAAACCAACTCTTCGTCAAGCAGAAAAAATGTTCCTTTACCCAGGAAAAGATGTCATTATTGGGGCATCGGATCGAACGTGGCAAGATATCGATAGAAAAGATGAAGGTCAACGCCATACAAGAATAGGAGACTCCTACTAGGCCGACGGAGCTGCGATCATTCTTAGGCCTGACGAACTACTATCGACAGTTCATCTGAGGATATTCCGCCATAGCCGCACCACTTATCAATCTGTTGTGGAAGGATCATGCATGCAGTTGAACGTCCAAATGTGAGTAGGCATTTGATGCACTGAAGAGGGTCGTGTCGGAGGAACCGGTCTTATCATTGTTGGATTACTCTAAGTCGTTCAAGGTGCATACTAACGCATCCGACTTCGCCATCGATGGGATGTTGGTGCAAGAAGGGCACCCCGCCGCGTTCGAGAACCGCAAGTTGAATGACACAGAAAGGCGCTACATGGTGCAAGGGAAGGAGATGACCGCAGTGGTGCATTGTTTACGGACATGACGTTATTATCTCGTTGGCACCAAGCTATGCAGTTAATAACGATTTTTTTATAACGGTCCAGTAGTATTATTGATATATCGGTTTTATAACGGTAAATATCGGTTTACATTTTTAACAATTTATATATATATATATATAAACATGAAACAACACATTAATAGTTAGCTATCATAAAATATGCAATAACAATAAGAGCCCAATTCATACCAAAAGGTCCAAAACCAACATTACAATATAAAAGTACCCACTTCAAGAGTTCAACTAATATGAAAATCAAAAAGACCCCAGTTCAAGTTTCAAGTTTTCAACATCTAGACTAATAATCTTCATTAGCTTCAACTTCAACTTCATTTTTCTCGTTCTCACAATCACCATCTTCATCACTTTCTTCCCTAGTTTCATCTTCATCTTCTTCATCCTCATCATCGTGAACAAGTGAGAGTGGATCAACACCTCGTGACCTTGTGCTTCTTGTGCTTGGTCCTTCAATGTCATCGACACCCATTGAAGCACGAACTTGCTCCCAAGTTAAATCATCACCTACCCTGACAAACTCTGCAAGCTCTGTTTCGGTTGGAGTAATCCAATCATCATTCTCTTCAACATCTCTCAAAATAATAGGATCAAAAGTTTTGGCTTTGTTCTTTCCATCCCGGAATCGTCTCTCCAACTTCATGTTATATTGAATGTAAACAAGATCATTCAATTTTGCTTGCAAAAGGCAATTCCTCTTCTTCGTATGCAACTGAAATTATCAAATTAGCATACATATTATTTGTAACTAGCTAGCTTGAATTTAAAAGAAAAAGCAAATTAAGAAAGAAAGTAAGTTGCATACGTTGTCAAATGCACTCCAATTTCTCTCACAAGGCGAAGCACTACATATTTGGCTTAAGACCCTCCTTGCAAAGCTTTGTAGTTCCGGCGTACCATTGTTATGACTTATCCACCATTCATCTATATTGAGTATTCTCCTCACATCAATAAGAATTAAGAGAGATGTAATGTAAAATACAAATAGAATGGTTAATTGGTAAGGAAAGAAACTTACATGGTGATATTGTTTCTCTTGTTCTTATAGCTAGAGTAGTTCCAAAATCTCCCAATGCCTCTCTATATTCCGACAATTGCGATAAGATTTTAGTACTCTCAACCAAATCTGGCGCAAGCCTCATCAAAGCTTCAGTAAGCATTCTCCTAGTATGATTAAGCTCTGATGTTGAATGCTTATAAAATATGGCTGGATTAAGATAATATCCAGCTGCATTTAAAAATATAATCCAATGTTGGCAATTGGCATATAAATATGAAAATTTTGACATTCATGTGCATATGAAGGGTGCATATAAATATACTTGCATGCAAGGGGTGTTCTAGTTGTTCAACCCATCTCCTTTTAACAATCGCCATGGCCTTGATTAGCACTACAGGCTAATCAGCAAGGTTCTTATCAAGCTGGAGTTGTGCTCTATCCATAGCATCATACATATAGCCCATACAAGGTTGTTCTTCCCTGTCCACCAATCTCAACACATTTACTAAGGGAGCCAACACTTTACAAGCCAACTCCATATTTTTCCAAAATGACTCTTTTGCAACAATCCTTGCAATCTTCTTTCCATCCTCCCTTTTTGAAAATGAACTACGAACCCATCTAGAAGAAACGAATAATTGTTGCAAGTACTGCCGGTTCTTCCATATGCTCTTCAATGTATAGAAGGAGGTTGCAAACCTAGTTACACAAGGCCTATGCAACTCGCTACCGCTCAACTTCTGCATCATGTTTAAAACCATCAAATGGTTATAAATATAAACCACCACCTTCCTGGCTTGAGACAACACATTCTCTTAACCTTGTCGATATCACTACCAATATCTTGCAAAATTAAATTGATGCAATGTGCAGCACAAGGGGTCCAATACATCTTTGGATGTTGAATCTCTAATTTCCTTCCCGCGGCCTTAAAGTTAGAACCATTGTCCGTGATAAACTACATACAAAAAAAGAAAATTGATTACAAATTAGGAAAACATAATGTACATAAATAACTAATAAGTCACATATGTATTACATTAACATGTTTACTTGGACAATGTTTTCCTCTCCCACATCCGCGATCACCTCATTAATCAACCCTACTATGTAGTCTGCATCATGAATTTGGTCTGAAGCATCAACAGATTTTAAGAAAACCGTTCCTTGTGGACAATTAACTAAAAAGTTAATCAAAGAACGACCCTTTGTATTTGTCCAAAAATCTGACATGATGGAGCATCCATACTCCTTCCATTTGGGCCTAAAGGAATCAACAAAAGTCTTTGTCTCCTTCAGAACATCTTGAAGCAGAGTAACCCGCACATTATGATAGGACGGCGCAGGCATTGCTCTTCCATACTCTCCAACGCAATATATAAAGCATTGAAATCTAGGATTACGCACAACATTAAAGGAAATACCGCACTCGTATGAAAATTTAGCCTACTCCATCCAAGCCTCCATCTTCAACTTCTTCTTGATTGGATTGTTAGCATCCAATGTCGTTTGTTGCATTTTTCCAACATTAGATTTGTAGATTGCATCCATTGGACCTCTTACATTGCTACTTTCCTTCCTCTTCTTGCTTGATGATGTAGCAACACTAGCATGTGTTGGTTGAATATCGTCATCGGCATCCTCTTCTTCCTCGTCCTCATTTAAGCTTGGTCGGCTTAAAATATTGTTGACTCTATTTTCTCAAGTCTTTTCTTCACCGCTTCATCTATTGCCTTTTGTACTTCCTTTTGCACAAGCATAGGAGCCTTATCACATCCTCTTGTTTGTCCCCTTTGATTAACAATGTGTTGTTTGAATCTTGATATCCCACCCGGTATTACCCTTTGGCAAAAACTGCACGTAATTTGACCTTTTTTTGTGGGATCCATAACCGTTTCGTAGCGATACCCAATATCAGTCGAATTGATCTTAACCGGAGCTACCTCATTCGAAGCACCACCAGTTCCATCCTCATTTGAAGCTCTCGAAGACATTTCTGGAATAAAGAATTAAAAATTAACCCATCCATTTTTTTTTGATGAACAGGAATATAAAGGAACAGCAGCAGCTATACGAAGTGAAAAAAAACCAGCAGGCAGCTTATAAAAAACCAGCAGGCAGCTTATTAAAAAAACCAGCAGGAAGCTTATAAAAAAAAACCAGCATGCAGCTTATAAACCAGCAGTGCAGCAAAAAAAAAAGCAAAAAAAAAGAAGAAACGGGAAGCTTCGAACAAGCAGGCAGCTTATAAAAAAAAAAACAGGTTCGAAGAGGCAGCAAAAAAAACATGTGGAAGCAACTTCGAAGAAGCAGCAAAAGAAAAAAAACTGAAGAAGAAGAAGAAGAAGGAGAACTTACTTGTAATTTTGAAGAAGCACTAGCCACCCTCTTCGAAGAGGAGGAAGAAGAAGCACCAGCAGCAGCACCTTTGAAGAAGAAGATAAAGCACCAGTACCAGCAGAACCTTTGAAGAAGAAGAAGAAGCACCACCAGCAGCTTTCAAGAAGAAGCGAAGAAGAAGAAGCACCAGCAGCAGCACCAAAAATAGGTTCCCTTCCTTTTCTTTTCTTCTCCTTTCCTTTCCTCTCAGACGTCTTTGCTTTCTTTCTTTATTTTTTTCTCTCACTTCACTTATAACCTAATTATAAAAGAACATTGAGTTTTTTTTTTCATTTATGGAACAGTGAGAAATCGGATATATTATAAACCGATATATCGTCAAATATCGGTTGTATCAGCCGATTTTATCGGAACCGATTTTTTACCCTTTTTTCTAAAAAAAAAATCGGCCAGCCACCGATATCGATATAAATCGGTTTTATAACCGATATAAATCGGTTTTTGACTGCACAGGCACCAAGTTCTGGTGATGATGGACAATGTTGCCATGAGCTACTTCCAGACGCAAAAGAAGTTGTCCCCCAAGCAAGCAAGGTGGAAAGAATTCATTGCTGAATTTGACATGGAGCTGCGATACAAGTCGGACAAGGAGAACCATATGGGCGATGACCCATTAACACAGGAGGACCATCAGCAGAAAGGCCAAGTTAACAACAGTGTGTTTACTCAAAGGAGACATACTTGAGAGTCTCAAGATGGGTGTGGCCGATGAACCATTGACACAGGCTTTGGTGAAGTTCAACGCAAAGGCTTTGGCTGAGGGACGCTACACGAAGGGCAACAAGGTGGTCGTGTCTAAGTGGGGTGCCTTGCGCAGAAAGCTGCTTAAATAATGTCACGATACCAAGTAGACTGGATATCCGAGTCAAAAAAGGACATTGGCATTGTTGGAGGCCGCCTACTATTGGCCTCGTATTCACGAGGACGTTGAAGACTATCTACAATACACTGCAAGCATTCCTCATTTTATCGTATTAGTTTCATGTTCAATTATATGTATGATGTCGCCCGAGTAGCTCTTTACTACTTTCATATATTGTGATAATTCTTGTTGCTTGGATTAAAATATAGGATTGCTAATTGGCCAATATGATGGTTTTACATGCTAGAAATATGAGAGAGTATCACGATTTTGGTACATATACAGATACGCACTAGTACATACGAAAAAAATTTGTATAAATAATAGCATAATATTATTATTCTAGTTATTTCCCTCACATGCTCTCATGATTTTGTACTAGTAGCAAAGTATATGATTTTGCTCAAAATTCTTGCATATATCGTACTTTTGAATTTCGTATTTAATCTAAAAGTTTAAATATAATATTTAATCTATAATGGAATTGACATAGATTTGTTTGGAATAAAGATTTAAAGATAATATTTAGGGGATGTTTAGTCTAAAACATCTAAATATAATCTATGATGGAATAATTGATTTTCTATGAATATTTGACATAGTTTTAGCTAGAATAAAAGATTTAATGATATTATTGATCATTCTAACCCTAACCCTAATTCCTCCTCCCTATTAATAAAATATTGATTCTAGGTTTTGCTCTTTTATTACTTTCGCATCTTTTCAATAGAGTCCCAACCCTAAAGATTCTGAAGCTAGCTTGTGCCTGCAAACGCCAACAAGGAGGGCTACCCTCTCCATTAGGTTTTCATCACCCCCAAGGTAAGTACACCATGCTCACGAACTAGGTTTCGGCCTTGATTTCCTATTTTCATGTTTTAGTGTTGATCCTTTTAGAATTAATTGCAAGCCACTAAAGTTACTCCCATGATAGAATTTGACTCTTTGATTTGTATCATTGATTTGTAGGTTTTTCTTTGTTAATAAATTACAAGTTACAACAAGTTAATATAACTTAACTATACTTTCATTAAGCACGTTACACAAGCGCGCACACACACGTAAAGTATTCATAAAAAACTATTAAATTCAGTAACTAGAACCCCGATCGAAGTTTGATAGAAAACAACACGTGAATTGAATAGGAAACGATGAGATACACTGCTGATATTAGAGCCAGCGGTATACAAGATTGTAAAAAGTATTAGATGCTAGGTGGGCAAATGCCGCCCGCCTAGATCTAGATGATTGGCCTACGTAAAAAGAAACAACTATGGAGCCTAGCTGACAATTGAAGGCTATTTTTTAGATATAATTAAGTAAATAGCAAAGTTTATGTTACTCTTTTTTTTTTACTTGTTTGTTTTCAAGTCTAGCTTTCAAGCAAAAAGGAAAAAAGAGCATGCACCAACCCTACTTCCTACTGGTACGAAAAAAAATTAAAAAATAGTGGTGTGTAAAAGAAAGAAAAAATTATTTAAGATCCGCACAAAAAGATGCACGCACTTGGTCACCGACTCATTGATGCTCGCCTGCGACCGTCGATGCTGCCGCTGCTCGTAGGTGGTGTGGCTGGTCGGTCGCCGCTGCTGTTCGACAGAGGCAAGTATTTTTTAGGACAGCTCCTCTCTCTATGTGGATATGCTTCTTTCTCTCTCTCGATTTCGGGCTCAAAACATTTGAATTTTTAAGTTTCAGGTCGAGTTCATGATGAGAATTAAATCCAGACACAAGAAGAAGAAAAATTGCATTCCACGCATAAGCGACCGCCTAATCAACTCGGCAAATGCTACTAGGCGATCGCCTACCCGCCCAGGCCCGACTAGTCGCCCGATTTTTTACTACACTTTTCAGTAGGTCGATTCCGGTGGAAACCTGGGCAGGGGTGGCCGACTAGTGCCTAGGCCGCTTTTTAAAACATTGGCGGTATACTATCGGGCATGATGCATGTGCTCAGTGTCGTGTACGAATTAGTGTGCCATCTTCGCTAACTTATTCCATATAATAAATAATACTAAATTAATGATCAATTATTGTTGTTTACTAGTATTGGATTTCATTTTGAGTTTTCTATGGGTAGGTTTTATTAAGATCTAAATTGTGTTATACTAAAATTTCATTCATGTAATAGTTAGACAAAAATTGCCAATTTGATTTTGAATGGTAGTATTGAATATAGTAGTTAACTCATGATCGTAACTGCTTGTGTGTTGTATGTAGATTGTGTAATATATAGTATACTTGTATATATTATGAATCTGACACGTCTACACGAGACTATTCCCATAGATATGTAGGTGTGTCGTGATATTGCTATCTATATATATATTACGCATGATTCGCCTTCAATGCAGACCAAACGTGATAGACCAAACGCGTAGGCCGATTTTTAGAACACTGTTTAAACCACAAAAACAGTTAGGGTGAGAGTGTAACGGGAAGAAAACACTCCTCAACGAAGGAATAATATCATCAGCAAGAATCTGGGTTTGAACTCAGCAAGAGACTATCCAAGCCATATAAGCACATTTAAACCATAAAAACTTTCCTCTGGCTGATCTGAACGGAGATATCAACAGAAGGAGGATATGTATTCTCCCACCAGCCCTTTCAAGGAAGCATAATAAGCTCAAGTTCAGGCAGTCCATTATTAAGAAGCTCAAGCTTCTACTTAATATTGAAATGGGCTCCAGTGGAACTGAATCATTAAAACTTCAAGGAAATGATTTTGAGGATAGATAGTTGTAGTCAATATATATCAAGTTACAAGGTCCTACTCATGCTTTGTTCTTCCGCGACTCATATATTTATGCCTCCAGGTTAAAGCTCATAGTCCATGCGCTGCACTAGAATCAGCAATCAGACGAGATAAGCATCACTAATAAGAAAAAATATTCATGAAGCCTAATGACATATCAGGAACTTTATAACTCGCAGATTATGCATATCAAGTACTAATTAAAATAATAATCAATAGAGAAACTTCATTTGTTTTGACTAACAACATTTTAATCCCTGTTGCCCCCACCTCAAATTTGATGTGAGAAAACCATCTTTGGATATGTTAAATGACAATAGATGCTTTGGTAAGGAAGAGCAATAAGATAGTAGTTAAAGGAGCCATTATGACTTAAGGTAGGCCTAAAGGAACATGGATTGAAGTTTTGTTTTTATTAGTGTGACAGAAGACGTGGCCCTTAACAGATCTGAATGGAAGAAAAAATATTCAAACAGCTGACCTCAAATATTTGGAGAGGCTTTATTGTTCTTGTTGCCTCATACCTTAAATCTATCATAAAGAATGTGTTTTCTTCATCAGAATCCATACTAGAAGTCAATATGAATCACTGAAATCAATCTAGATAAAGCCATTTGCCAAACTTAGTTTGTTTCTTTAAATATGCTTCATAAGCACACCTTACAAACTACAGAGTGTAAGACACTAACCTCACGCATCCACTTCAACTTCTAGTAGTCAGGATCAACAGCCTCCAAGTGATGATGTCATTTCCACACCAAGAATGTTGAGTAAAATAAGTTGGTAAACAACCAAAACCAGATCATCAGAAGGTGCTTTAGCAGCCTGCACTGGTTATCAATATATGATGATGGATGCTTAAGAGATTATACAAAACAGAGGAACATACTAATAAAAGAGGTCAACAAGATATTACCACGCAGCCCAATTTGCAACGGGAAAGATGTTCAGTTTGATGTACAGCAGTGGGATTTGGCTGAAAAGTTGCTGTGGAAAAAAAATCTCCTGTCAGATGATCCTAGAGAGAAGTTGGTACCATTCCCTTGTTACCACCAGCATCAAACCCTTCCTCTCCTTGAAATTGCAGTTAGTTGTCCTTTGAGGCCATCTGTGGGATCGAGACACAAAGGGTTATATGAATCCTCCAAGATATATGCCCTATGAACATTTATCCTTAGCGGAGCAGAAGGATGTTGATCATGATGTTGCCTGATACTTGAGCCGAAATATGCTCTTATTGTCAACATCAATCAGCCTTGGAACTTTCAGCATCATAGAAAGTGACTTCTCCAGGATGCTTCTCTGCGACATCATACCGAACGTCAAGCTTCCAGCAGCACCACATTTAAGACATGATGATTAAATCCCACCAAATTCTTTGACCTCTCTTGCAGTCAAATTGTTATCTGTTAGCACAATGGTTCAATTTGTTTGCAGCTTTTCACAGAGGACAATGAAAGCCTTTATAAATGACAACAGTCACCGTGTACCAGGATGAAGAGGGAACAGAGAAGGCCATCACCAACTAGATCTTCATCTTCTGACATTGACACAGCTGAAGAAAATGAAAACCACTGCCCATTTTGCCTCGTCTGTGATTATGCAATCACTTAATTCTTGCCACAAAGGATTGAGACCTGCATTTAGATTCAGTAGTATGGATTGGTCCTCACGTTTATCGACAGCCTCCTCACACTTGTTTCCTCCAACCAAAGCCAATGTACTGAGTGCTTGCACATGTAAGATTGAAACCCAGCCATTGAGGGCATATATGTCTACCTCAGAGCTACAAGCTCTCACAGCCAAAATACTCAGGTTATTAGCTAAACCTGCTAGCCCAAATGCAAAGAATTTCCAATGGAGCAAAGCAACAAAGGCTAAATTCATCAGTACCTCATCGGCAAGTGAATACACCTTGAAGTCTGGCCAATCAATAAATCAAGTTAGTTGGCCCAGTCTCAAAATAAAAGAACACAGGTACTGGCTTCAGTGAACTAATACTACTACTCAACTAGATAATAATACCACAGGGACACAAAGTGATGTAAACGAGAGGAATTGTCATAGTTCACCCATAAAGCAATCTGCTGTTACACCATTCCATTTACAATATAAAGAAGATCAAGCCATCGGATGGCTCCAAACTTTTCGGAGAAGAAACACCTCAGATACTGTTGGTGAGGCTAGGAAAGACGGGATAACAAGAAAAAGTATACGAAAGATGTGAAGGTGTAAAATACAAAGGTATCTCTCAAACAAGGAGGAAATAGAGAATAAAAATGTTGAAAGAGAAATATGGATAAACTAGACCAAATTAAAAATATATAAGAAACACATGTAAAATACAACCATGCAACTAAAAGATATGAAGCATATTATTCAATAAATTACAAAATATCTACCTAATAAGGTGAAAGAAAGAAAGTTTTAAAAAAAAACTTAACTTCACATGACATGTAATTTGAATAAACAAGAAAGAAAACCCAACTCTCGTGTTAAGAATAACAAACCTTGAGTTCAGCATCTTTTGATAAAACATGCGTCTCATGGGATATTCAATGGAGATGGCCGCTCCGCTGATATAGCTTGGTTTGCAATCTCAATTGCTCCTCGAGCTACGTCTTAAAATATTTAATTTTCTCAGAGTATTTGTCAACATCTCATGTAAATTTTGGGTATCTTCCTCGGGATCTGTCAAGCCTCTTTCTTGAATATCTTTCAGAAGTTTCTCTGCTTCAATAAGTCTATTTTCCCCGCCAAGAGATTTGATAAGCATAGTGTATGTTGTTATATTAGGCCAAAGGCCCTCTTGTTTCATCTCCTCGTATAGTCTGAAGGCATCATCGACACGATTGTTGGTGCATAATCCTGTGATAAGGACATTGTAGGTCACCACATCTAGTTTCAAACCATAGTGCTTTATAACATCTTTTAAGTACACAGCATCATCAACCTGGCCTCCTTTGCTAAGTCCATGCATGAGTGTGGTGAATGTAGCAATAGTTGGAACCAACTCCTTTCGAAGCATACCATCGAAAACCAAAATTGCATCTTCAAGCTTTCCACACTTGCAGAGGGCTCTAATAATGGTGCTCTCTGCAACTTCACATGGCACTAAGCCAAGGGCCATCATTTCATCTCGTAATTTAAATGCTCCTGAAATATCACCAACCCTGCATTTCCCATTGATGAGTGTAATATAATGTGTAGGTTTAGGACAGATTCCTTTCTCCATCATTTCATGTAGAATTATATAAGATTCATGATACAAACCCTTCCTATTTAATCCACTAAAAATAGCATCATATGTATCACTACGCGGTGACATCTGAAACCTTTTCATACAGTTAACAAGGTCGAAAACTTTTTCCATTTGTGTTTTCTCACAATACTTAATAACAAGATGATTAAAAGTCAAATCATCAGGAACAATACCCTTCAACACCATCTTATCCAACATTTTTACAGCAATATCAATATCCCCATAGTCACAAAGTCCAAGAATTAGTGAATGGAATATTACTTTATCAGGCATGAGACCTCTCTCAATCATTGCTTTGTATAGGTAAAATGATCTCACAACTTGTTTGTTTTTTAGATATCCATGCATAAGAATGTTGTAGGTGGCCAGAGATGGATGCACACCTTTACTCTCCATACTAGTAACTAACTTTTCAACTTTTTTTATCATCCCTACCCTTGAGTACCCATTAATAATAGCATTAAAAGAAACAATGTCAAACTGTAGGTCTTCCTTGTTCACCATCTCTCCAAAAAGGAATGATGCAGCTTTTAGTTGGTCTTCCTTTATTAAACCATCCATCAAACAAGTATATGAAACATGGTTGGGAAACAATGCCTTCTCCTTCATCTTTTGGAATAAAGTAATTGCAGGAACAACCTTCCCTATCTTGCAAAAGCCCCTTATGAGAATTGTGTAAGTGTAAATATCAGGTAGTATGTTGTTTCTCATCATATTATCACAAAAAACCAGAGCATCCTCCAAGTTGCTAGATCTACAAATCTCCAAGAGCAAAGTGTTACAGGTAATACTGTCAACGGCACAAGGAACACCAAGAAGTAGAAATAAGAAATTCTTCGCCTCATCTAAATTTCCTCCCCTACATATAGCTTTAAGTAGGCACCCGTACGTGATGGTATCTGGAGGATAACCTTGTCTGCACATATCATCATATATGGAAAATGCTTCTAATGCATTCCCTCTGTTGGCATAAGAATTTATGATGATGGTGAAACTAATACGATCAGGATGTTGCCGCATCATATTCATATGTTGCAGGAACTGCTCAGCTTCTTTCATCATTCCTCTTCTACATAAAGAATCAAGAATTGTGTTGCATGTAATCACATCAGCTTTCCGACCCATACGATACATATAAGTATATAACTTTATCGCTTGCCTGACATCTTCATGCTTGCAGTAATGGTAGATCAATGTTGAGTATATAATATTATTCGGAGGAACTCCAATTTTGTGCATCCTAGATAAGATCTCCTTTGCGTTCCGTATCTTGCCCATATTGCACAAACAATTTATTAGTATTGAAAATGTTATAGCATCGGAACTAACACCAATCTCAGACATCTTATCAAGAATTTGAAGAGCACTATAGAGTTTGCCCTCTCTGCATAACCCATCTATCCATATTGTGTACATAATGTGGTTGATGACGAATCCCTTCAACCTCAAAATTTCTAGAAGATTGGTCATCACATCCAACTTTGACGCCTTGCAGTAACCATTCAACAGAGCACCATAAGTAACCTCATCAGGTTTCAATCCTGTGGTTTCCATTTCATTTAAAACTCTCAGAGCTTCTTCATTGTTCTTATTTCGAGAATGCCCATTAATCAAAGTATTGTACGTGATGCGGTTTGGTGTGATATTATGCTTTAACATATCATTGAAAATCCGAGTAGAAACAGAGACCTTTCCTTCTTTACAAAACCCACTAATAAGAATATTATATGTGATCAAATTAGGAGATAATCTCTTTTGCTTCATTCTTTCCAATAACAGATAAGCTTTAGCACTCCTGTTTCTTTTACATAAACTGTCAATAATTGTATTGTAAGTGAACACATCTGCCTTGACCCCTCTCCTCTCCATGGAACCCATCAGTTTAAGTGCTGCTTTGTATCCTCCCTTCTTGCAGTAACGATTCAGCAGTATATTGTATGTAACGACTGTTGGTGAGTAGCCAACCTCTTCCATCTTTTTGAAAAGATAACCAGCTTTCTCAAGCTTCCCCTCCTGGCAAAGAGAACTCAAAACTACATTGAATGTACTCACATTAGGCTGAATTCCCCTTTTCAAGATCTCTCTAAAGAACAACCAAACTGAAGACGCCTGCTTATCCTTCGCAATAGAGGCTAGTATTGCATTACAAGAATCGACAGAAGCTATAAATCCTCGAGAACCCATCAACCGAAACACCTTTATAGCCTCCTTGGGCATCCCTTCTTGAATGAAAACTCTTATTAAAAGGTCAAAGATCGAAGGATTGGAATTGCAACGTCTATAGGTCTCCATAAGTGCGTTAAAAATGGAACTGGAAACCATACCCATCTGAGAGAGAGACTTCAATATGAATTTTGCAGGGTCATACATCCGAGCACGAACAAGTGTGTGGACTGTGATACAAAAGAAGGGAGTGATTTGATCAAGACTCAACTGATGGATGACTCGATTGAGAAATTTTAATGCCATTTTCGCATGAACAGTTCTGAGTTGAGCCAATCTGTAGTCCATATGATTAAGGGACTCCCACCGGTGGATGGTAAGTATCGCATAGATGCTACTCTCAATCTCATGAGCTGTTTAAGAAACGTTAAAACACGTATATCAAATTAATCGAACTAAAGGATTAGAAAAGAATCAATAATGCTACCTACAGAGGGTGCTGAAATTTAAAATTCCCACTGGTATATAAGGTATAAGAAAACCAAACATAATGGGAAACAAAAAAGAGGAAAAATCACATACAAGAAACTACAAAAAAATAGGGACGATGAAACTTTCTTGCCTTTTCTCACTATTTGCTAAGAAATGACAACAGTGACGCAATCATCATACTCACAACATACTATTCAGAAATCAACTACCACATAAAACAAGAGAAACACTTCAAAAAAATTCCTTTTTCTTCTCTCACAGATAAAAAGAATTGGGAGAATATATTCATACATGATACGACTCGATATACAACTAAATATCAGCATAAATTTCACCTTTCTACTTATTTCACATAGGAAAAGAGGGACTTAGAGCATCCGAAGTTCCCAACACTAAAAAGAAAGTAAAGATTGCCTTTTCTCTAGTGTATATTAAAGAGGGCAAGTAAAGTGATACAATCATAATACTCACTATGCTACTCAGAATTCAACTACAACATAAAACAACAGAAAATCCTAAAATTACTCCTTTTCTCAATTCTGTAGTAAAAAGAATGGAAATAAAATAATTATAATCACTAGACTCAAAATGCTAGTAAATAACATCAAAGATTGCACGTTTCTAGTATTTTTACACAGGAAAAGAAAGGTGAAGCATGCCTGAGTTGGGTTTGTTCCTTCTGACAAACTTCTCATTCTCAAATCTGATCTTAGAATATCCCATGCGAGGAATTGCTCTGGAGAAGGATAAGTTGCAAGAGGAGGGGATTTTGGTGAAAATGCCTTTACTCTGTGTGACATGAAGAGTGGCACAGAATTAATATCATACTCCAATGTAATAACAATGATGTTTATGATTAAAAAAAAAAACTTATCCTTTACAAATACATCCAACTTAACAGAAGAAACTGTAAGGACTCAGAGATGAGAAAAATGTGGATCAGGTTTCTAGCTTCTGAGAGAAAAAGGAACAAATTTTAGGAGTTTTTTGTTTTTACGTGTAGTTAACTTCTGAGTAGTATGTGGAGTATTATGTGTATCACTTCAGTAGCCCTCACTCCTATATGCAAGTGAGAGGAGGGGTAACCTTTACTTTTGTTTTTCTTCTTTTTGGATGTCGGTATGCTTTAATTTCCTCTTTACATATGTGAAAAATGTAGAAATGCAGACTTTATTATGTTGTTCAACTGTATTTTGAGTCAAGTATTGAAGTTTCCAATTATAGTGTATGGGACACAACTTACATTCAAGGCTCCTGTCATATTAAGTTATACTCCTCACAACTTGATCAAAAAGAATATATCAGTTCATTAAAAGATAAATCAGCCGTTGAAGCCAAAACATCTCCACCAAACTCAGGTCTCCAAGAAGAAAAGCACGCTAGTCAGTATTTATTTGAGACCTCATATTTTCTATAATAGAATAGTAACAATCAAACAATACACACACCCGCACACACCAAGTGTTTTCAATTAGGATCAATCATTCATCTTGATGGAGAGATTGAGAAGGTTGTCATGCATAGAATTTAAATAGGATGGTTGAAATAGAGGAGTACTTCTGGTGTACTTTGTGATCGCAAGATATCTCTGAAATAGAAAGAAAATTCTACAAAAGACTACTATAAGACCGTTCATGCTTTATGGATTAAATTTTTGGACAATTAAGGAACATGTCCAAAAAGTTAGTGTAGCCGAAATGAGAATATAAAATGGATGAGTGCCAATATATTAAAGGATAGGATAAGAAATAAGTATAGACGAAAAAAGTTAAGGTAGGGCCAATTGGGGACAAGATGAGAAAAAAATACTCTTAGGTGGTTGTGGTTTGGACATGTAAAATGCAGACCAATAGATGCTCCCGTAAGGAAGGATAATATAGTAGTTAAGGAACCGCTAGCTCGAGATAGGCCTAGACGAACATGGTTCAAAGTGTTAAAGAAGGATATGAATTTTGTTAGCATTACAGAGGACATGATCCTTAATATCCGAATGGAAGAAGAGGATTCAAATAGCTAACCCCAAACATTTGGGATAAGGCTTTGTTGTTGTTGTATATAGAGACACACCAAGTCACCAACTGTAGCCAAGGTTCTAAAAGGCAAAAAGCTAACGAGGTTGAAGCAAAAGCTGCAAAAACCATGAAGCTGACAGCCAGCCAATGTGGGCCAACTGAAAATAAAAAACTATGTGATAGCTTATATAGGTTCCATAAAAACTTTGGAGGTTCAACTTAATAATATTACAAAGTTATTATTTCTTTAAAGAATGAATCTCATCATTTTATACACAGTTGAGCCTTCACAGTTGAGCCACGCCATCCAAATACAGAAAGGCTGCTAGCAGAAATCCTAAAAGCCTGACAGGCTGAAGCCAAGCTAGGAAACTTACAGCCCAATGTTGGGCATTCAACTGAAAGTCAAACGCCAACTAATAAAGGTTAAACCTTGTTAGCTTTGGAGGTTCAAGTAGCTGATATTTTGGAACAGCCAATTTAATACTGTATTGGAGATTCATGCTATCCAAATACAGATGCTGTTTAAAGAACCACATGATATTGTAAATCATTGATTCATTGTACATCCTAAAACCTCAATCAGATGCCTCACATGTAAATTTTTAGGAAATTATGCCCATATTATTCTTTTCGGAATGATTTACTCAGTAATTAGTTGTTCATCATCATCGTCAAAGCCTTCTCCCATCAGAAATGGGGTCGGGTATAGAGCATAACAAAGCTCCTTGAAAGATTTGACAAAAAATTTATGATCGTTTGTTAACCTGACATCAACTCTCTATGTTGGTGTCAAATTCCTAGTCAAGGTAACTATGAGCATGAGAGCGTAATGTCATAGAACCTAGCTGGCCACTTGGCATGTAGGTAGATCTACCTTTTGAATATGCAGTTTAAGCTCATGCAACCAAAGAGCACCTATAGGTATCAGGTCTGGGGGTTTTAGGTTATAAGTATTAAGTCTTGAACGGGTAGGATATGACCCAATCCGACCTAAAAACACAGCCCCCTCTTAATATCCGATATTTCAACATATCAATCCATATCGTCAAATATTATATCGACTGATATATCGGCTATTTTTTTTTTCAAAACACTATCTACGATATATATACCAACTTATGTGTGTTAGGACTCAATCCAATATATCAGCCGATATATCCAATATCAATAACAATGAGCTTAGATGACAACTAATTCCATCTTGGAGAGAAATAAAAGAAGCAATGGAGAGAAAGAGTTGTGGTCAACTTAGCAATAAGAGAGTGAGTTGAGGCCTCTAGGTAGCTAGAGAGAGTGCTTTATGGCCTTCTTGGCTAAGGAGATAGTCAGTTGCGCCCTTCATGACGGAGAGAGAGTGGCATCCATCTCGGCGGCAAGATGCATTGGGTTGTCAACCATGTATTATGATCCCCATCAATTATTGTCTATCTCAAAAGATCCGAAAGTGGATGCTAGATAGGTGGAGGCAAATAAGGGGAGGAGATTATGCACTATGAATGTTCATGGCTAAGAGAGACGCAGACTTCCAAGGAAAAGACACGAAGAAGGAGTTTCATTAGATACTAAAATAGAGGTTTAACGAGTTGTCAACGTTTGCTTTGGACATTCGTGCTTCTTCTGAAAGATCCACAGCCTCGGCCACACCCACCATAAGGAGCACGTCACATATGTAAAGGTTGTCCTCCACCACCCTCCGAAAATAGAAGGTCATTGTCCTTGCCGAGAGAGGAACAGAGGACGATGTAAAATCAATTAGAGCTAGTAGAGGAACTCGAAAGGTTGCAATAAAGATGTTGTCGAGAGAGCAACTATCCTGAAGAAAAGATGAGAATGGACACCATCAAGGTATGGTGACGAAACAACCCGATAGAGAGCTCCATTAGTACCTCTTGTTTTTTGGCTTGAATAACATCAAGGGGAGAAAGGGTGGTGATGGTTCCACTCCTCCAAAAGACCACAGAATTTTGTAGTTGCAAGATGAACTCCAGTTTGAGTGGTGAGCTCGTGAAAGACACCATATAGCTAGTAGAGGCTATCGTTAGAGAAGTAAAGGGATAAAATGCCAGTCAGAGGAATGTCAGGTTAGTGTGATCTTAAAAAAGGAACTCGATTGACTGGATCTAAGATCGGATCTAAAACTAAGGTTATGTTTTGTGGAGGTTCCGGTAGAGGATGACTAGGTTAGATCTAGGGTTCGGATTTGTTGTTGGTTTGGTAAGGTAAAAAAAAGGGTGAGAATGTGGTGGCGGAAGTCTTATGGTTAGGGTTTCGATTTGAGTGAGCACAAGGGAAGGTGGCAATAAATCTAAAACTAGGGTTAGATTTTGTGGAGGTAATGTTGGTAGACTTTGAGAAAATAAGGATAGGATTAGGAGAGAATATCGAGTAAGGTGATGAGAGGTGTTGGGCTCAGTCGCGATTTGGTATCTGTCAGGGTTGAGGGATACGATTTGGTATTTGTCAAGGTTAAGGGATATAAAAGGGTGGTGGCTACGGATTTTGTAGAACTAGGGTTTTTGTAGAGAGCCTAATTCTCTGATACTATGTTGAAACTATACTACATTGAGAATAATTAGATTCACTTCCTTATGGGTCTAGGGCAACAATATATAAGAGATAAAAAAAAGTGAACATCTATATAATAGTTGTCAATATATAAGAGATACAAAAGTGAACATCTATATAATAGTTGTCAATAGAGCTGTTAATGAATAAGGCAGCTTGCGAGCTCGACTCAGCTCGACAAAAGCTCAACTCAACCCATATTGGTTTCCTTAGCGAGCCTAGCTTGAAAAAAATCAGTGTTCTAAAAGTCGAAAAAATTTGGCGCCTAGGCGCTAGGCGATGGGTAGCCACCTAGGAATAGGCCGGAATCGGTCCAGTGGGCGGCCAGGAAAAAAATCGAAAAAAGGCGGCCGATTAGACGGTTGTAGGCGGCTAAGCGGCCGATTAGGCGGTCGTCCCCGACTTTGAGGAAAAAAATCGGGACTTTTTTTTTGCAGGTCACGGTTCGTGGTACCCGACCCAAAATCTGTAACTAAAGGTGAAACCCTAACCTGTCTAGCCGCCCATTCTTCTTCGAGAGAGCAGCAGCATTAGCAGAAGGAGAGAGCAGCAGTAGTAGCAAGAGGAGAGAGCAGCAGTATTCTTCGAGAGAGAGCAACAACGGTAGCAAGAGGAGAGAGATATGCAGCAGTAGCAGGTCTTCTTCTTCTTTTGGTGGTTTTTTCTTCTCATTTCCTCCGGAACAAATGTGAGGAGTGACTATTTTGAGAAGAGTGAATATTTTGAGAACAGTGAACCACTTTTTGACTGGCTAGTCACTTTTGTCTTCCCACTTTTAACAGACAATACTTTTCATTACAACAGTGAACCCTTTTTATATTCCTACAACAACAACACTACATTTTTTTATATTCCTGCAGCAGTTGGGTGAAATTGTGAGGTCTGTATATGCAACAATGAGCTGCACTACATTTTTTTATATGCAACAGCAAGCACAATTATGACTGAGCAGTGAGCACTACATTTTTTTTATATGCAACAGTAAAAAAATTGACTGAGCAGTAATTTATGTATGTTTTTCTATGTGAAAATGAAAAAAATGTCTGGAAGTAGATCTAATATGACATCCTCTGACAACGTCAATGTTTCAAGTTCATAGGTGCTTAGACGTTCCTCTATAGATATTGGATGGGAATTAGATTATTATTATTTTTATATGCGGCGACCGCCTAATATTAGAAGGCCGCCTAGGCGGCTCTAGGCGGTGGGTGGCCGCCCGCCTAGCGCCTTTTACAACCTTGAAGAAAATATTGAGCTCGATTCCTTTAAGGAGTCGAGCTTGAACATGGGAAGCTCAACTAGGGAGCTTGTGAAGAACTCCACTCGATAAGATCAAGAGTACTCAGCTCCACTCGAATATGCTCAACTCTACTCGGTAAAAGTCGAGTCTGCTATAATTTGAGTTCATCTCATTTCCCATGGGCCAAAGGCCCAAAGCCCATGTATGCCTACAGCTAACCCTAATGTTCCGACTCTCTCCAACTCATTCTCAGAATCTAACATGTTACTCTTCTCTCTCGTATCTCCACCAAAAACCCTAACCTAAAATGTTTCTCTGTTATTTCACATACTTCATCTCTTGAGGTGGTGTATGATTTGAAGAATTCATGAAGGCTGAGGTGTTTCTTTGGAATTGAGACTTTGAAAGATAACAATCTAACAAAATTATACCTACTTTGCTTGTTGATTCTGAAAAAGTAGTAATATTTGTGAAACTCTTTGAATTCGTTTCATATTTCTATTCTATAACATTTTGTACTATTCTTGGTTTTTATGTTTATGAATTGTCTGTGTTAGTTAGGATTTTGTTAAGATCTCTATTTCTGTTTTTTACGTCAAAATTTTTGTAGGTTTTGTATGCTTCTTTTTGTTATTATAGGATTTTTCAAAAAAAAATGCTTGATCTGTCGTATTATTGAATTTTTGCTATGTTTATAGATTGTTAATTCATCGTGTAATATTTAATTGTATCGTCAGTGTTGTTTTTATTTGTCCAGTTAAGAATCTTAAGATTCATGAAGCAGAGACACAAACCTTTAACATGAGTCTTTAACATGAGGGCATTTGTGTGGAGATTTTTGGTGTTGACATAGACTGACACAGATTTTGTTGTGTTCTGGTATCTGTTTCCTCTCTGAAACATGTAGATAACTCGGACACAAACACAAATTTAGATTGCCCATGCTTCATAAAATTTGACAAATATGCTTTGTTGATTTGCAGAATATTTCGCCTTATTCTAATGTAAGAGACTGCATCATATAGTAGACCCATTGATGCATCATATTAGTAGACTCATTGATCGGTTGATACCATCACCAAGTAGTTTCTTGTCCCAATCTATCCACGCAGTAAGCCTTGTTATTCATAAGTTCATAGTTTGACTTTTGTATTTTTTTTATTTGATAATCCATCATTCCCCTTTCCAATATTGTTATTCACTTGTCTGTTTTCTTTCTTGCATGTACACAATGTTATATGCCATTATCTTCTCAAGGGAGTGCACAATTTCCAATACAAATGGAAATAGAAACAATTGATGATGAACAACAAATTTAAGTTGAAGTTGATGATGAGGAAGTAATGGAGATGGCTATTTAAGGGAGGGAACAAAAGGAGGGCAAATGAGCCGAACGAGGAAACAGTATGAGCCGGACGGGGAGATCAACGAGGAAACAGATGAGCCGAACGAGGAGATCAATCAATATAAAACAAGAAAAAGGAGGAGGAAATCCTAGGTATGGGACGTCCACATGATTACATTGACTCTTCACCTTAAGTCGAAGCAAAACATAGTACAATGCAC